>CATQJL010000305.1:79318794-79498321 GCA_958299035.1 Cylicocyclus nassatus | reverse complement strand
CACTCATCGCTATTTATCAAATCAATGCAATGGCCAATAGCAGAGGGGAAGGACCGAATGAACCTGTTGGACAGGGTAAGTTTGACACCTGCCTCAGAGACATGACGTGACGGCGCAATGGTCGTACGCACGTGCGACTCTCGGGATCATGCAAGCCCCTCCTATCCGCTGAGCCAAAATTTGGAGCTAAAACTCTGGATCTTAGTGATGCTAAATTTCTGCAGCAAGCCAAGTACTGCTTTTTCTGTCACGTTCGCAAGCCGCCACTAAACGTCCAGAAGGTACAACTTTCCATAGGAACATGGATCAGCCGATTTTTTGACAACAACTGATTTATCCAATTTTTGCGATCATTTCCGTTCAAGCAAATTTGCTCCTTAACATTTCTTTTCCTGAAGTTTTATGAATGCTAGTACTGCATATCTCAAGGCTTGAGAATGCATCTGTACCCCAGATACTAAAAAGTGACAAGCTTTCCACGGACAGCAAGCAGAAAGTGGATGCAAGTTTTGACCAATGCCGTGTTCGCATTCCCTAGGCCCCCTTCTGTGTGCATAAACCGCAAAAATTTTTAAAATAGTGTCAAGCAGTGTGATTTGCACGTACTGTCGAAACGTAGACTTTTCTTTGCGAAACAAAGTAAGATACATCCGAATTTCAGAGTGGCTGCAAACTTTTGGCCAGCACTGTAATTCTAGAAAATTCTTGGAATAGTTGGAATTTTCTTAACGCTCTCCAATAAGCGCTCAAGAAATAAGCTAAAGCTACGGAATGTTGCTTTAGACGCCAGGTCAACTGAAACTTATTTCCAACAGACTGCTTACCGTCTTGTTAGCTCCTACACCATAGTAGAATTTAGTTATTTTGTACGCATTGCCCTTTTTCTCATAGGTCAGGTGAACACAAGTATATTGAACTGATTTCTGAAGCATATAATTCTGATGCAGCTGCGTGTGCACATTACTCACTGATTTACGTCCATCAACTTCGCGGCAGTTCAGTTGACTGGAACATATTAGTGGAACGGTGAGCATAACAAGTCGTAAAAACATCTGAAATTGCTGGAGAGAAAAAAGTAAAAATGAACGACTCTTTTTGAGTCATAGCCTATATTCAGCAGTGATAAGAGTCATAAAAACAAATCTGTCATTTTGTACATCAGTAGCATTCAAAATCATTCAATATTCAGCTCTTGCGCAGCTGCTCGGCTAAAGGCGCGCCCGCTTGAATCTCATTGTCATGAGGATCGTAGAGGTGTGGCACACTAATAGGCGTATGCACTAACATCCCTGCCGCGTGGGAAGCGGCGTTCCCGTTATGAAGGGGTCGAGAGCAAACGCCGCTGCAGGTTTTTCGAACTACGGTAAAATGACGGAAGACGTATGTATGCATATATGTAAAGGCTACTTCATGACGAAGGCGCAGAAGCAGTATTAGTTGAGCGGGCGCGAACGCAACGAGCGCGGTTTTTCAATTGTTGTAGATCCTGCGCTTCATGCGCTCTGCGGCTAGTAAAGCCGCGTTTGCGCCCAACGATATTGCGCCTTCGTCAGGTAGCAGCCTATACCCGTAAAAGCGACGAGATTTGAGGTCCTGACTGTTATACGAAACGTACCCCGAAACTCTTTTTCATAAAAAATATTGAATGGGGCACAAAACCAAAGTAGTTGTTATTTTCCGTAATTGACAAGCTGTTTACAGGAAGCATGTATTCGACTAGCTATTTACTGGAATCATACTCACTCTACTTGGTAGGGCTCCTCTGTGATGCTTTCAGGTGTGGTAAGTGCCAGAGTAAGCGAATATTTTGTTCAGGTTGGGGTCCCGCGCAGAATTGACGTCACTTGGATTGACGCCAACATGGTGAGTGACGTCCATTCTGTGCGGGGCCCCAACCTGAACAAAATATTCGCTTACTCTGGCACCTACTTGTACAGTGATAGATCAGTAACCGCGTGAGACCATACCTTAATCGATACGCAAATTCTATTTTAAAGTAATTTACGCATTTTTCTGGTCCAGTTTCAAAATGTCTGATGTTATGATGCAAAACCTTGAACAGAATGTTGTCTGTGTTTTATTGGTAAGCATTTCAAATCATAGCACAAAATTCTCAGTAACCTTTCTTCCACCACACATAGTTTGCGTCCCCGTATGAAGGGCGACACAGGTGATACAGAAAATTTTGAGAACGAAGTTTTTTGACTTCGCAAGTCGACATCTCTATGAGATGCTCAAAAAGAAATCAAGATAAATAATAATGAAGAACAAAACGTAGTAAAGAAGAAGAAAATTTGATGACCCTACAAGAAGGATATCCCTTTCCTTTTCACCCAAAACCGATTTCTTCGCATTTCGCATTCCCGCCGTCTTTCGTCAATTTTCGAAATGCTTATGTGACTCAAAAAATCATCCGCACTTATCTTATAATGTTGACAATAATGCATATATGATTTTCAAGAAAATTTAATTATAGAACAGAAGAACTGAAACTCGAAGCAGAACATGTTGCTCTTTTTTGATATCAAAAATAATCCGCGCATTCACTATTTTTGTTCCGCGTTTCCTTTCTGACTTTTGATAAGTTCTTTTTTTATACCATGTTGCTGAAAACATATTATCGCTGCGTACACATGGGAGCATAATTAATCAGTCTCAGATGTGGAACGCTTTATGATTTCCCGCAGGCTATGATTGAATTATGAACAATGCTTGTCTAAACTGCGAGCCTAATTAGTTTTCTTTCGTCTAAGTTGATTCTTTTAAGCTACCTTTCATGTAAGTCAAAGACAATTGCTAGAATACAATTTGGTAAGTTCAAATACAATTGTAATTAACCTAGATTTGTCGTTGGTTTCTTTAGTATCGTCATTGTTTAGACTGAAAAAAAATACCGCGCTGTGTTGAAAACACGTTGTACATTTATATTTGCGGAGACCTATTCAAGAAGAAGTTTTTGCTTTTAGGCAAAACTGTAAACTAGAATATGGTTTCTGAAAACAACTTGGCAGCTATCTTATTAATAGTGGTAAGTTATTTCAGTCCTTCTTCTTGCTCAACAAAAAGCAAAATTTTTGAGGTTGGTATACCTGGGCTCTGCTTTAACTTCCTTCTCATTCTTCCTGTCTTCCACTCGACCACATCCTTTGAAAAAATCTGTGCATTCCGTGCTGCTGCCGATGCCGTTGTTATAATTATCATGATTGTTTTCTCAGCTCCTGTCATTTTCTTGTAAGTAACATTTAGTAGCTTCTAGCAGTCGTCCGGAAGTTTCTGCCGTTTAGACTCAACTGAGTAACTAACAGACAAAAGCCAAGCTGTTTGACGCAACTTTACTTTTTTTCTTCCAGCTTCCTTTTGTTTGGTCCATTTCATCCTACTATAATAACGCGCTAAGAGTGTTTACGTGTTTTTGTGTGTCTGTCTGTCTGAATGTCTGTCTGTCACGAAATTCATAGAGCGTGTCCCAGCCAACCTCCTGGGCTCAAATTTTGCACAGCGCATGCTACCCGCATAAAAGTCCAACACGCAAAAACACGAGCAGATTCGTTGAGTGGTTCCCTCAGAAACTGCGCCGGACGGATCCACTTTGCATTTGGGCCGCAAAATGGGGTCCGTTATTCCACTTTTTGCAGAGTGGTGGATGCTTATGGCAAGCAAATGTGCATGCCATAAACTTAGGCCCAAAAAAGTCATCAAAAGTCCATTACTTTACAAAAACGGCGCCAAAAAGTATTGGTTGCGTAAATAGTCAATTTGCCAAGGTTTTACCAGAACATTTGACGACATTTTTGCACAAAAACGTAGCTCACAGTGACTACTGTTCTTATGGCAACAGTCAAGACTATGCAAAAATCAAAACTGTAAAAATTTGCGTTTGTTCTCCTGCAAAAAGTTTCATCCACGCGAAATAACCGATTTTACATGAGAAAGCTTTTGGAATGAGTAGTTGTTTACATTTTGTTCGTGATACTCGGCATTGCTCGGTGAGTTTCAATGACATCATTTTGCGAGAATGAGTAGGGCCTAGACAGTAGAGCCAGTGCGAGCCTCTGCGAAGCAGAGGTGAAGCACTGGTTACTTATAATAACGGGCTAAGGGTGTTTATGTGTTTTTGTGTGTGTGTAAGTCTGTCTGTCTGTCACGAAATTCGTAGAACGTCTTCCAACCAACCTCCTGAGCCTAAATTTTGCACAGCGCATGCTACCAGCATGGGAGTCCGCTATACAAAAGCACGAGCGAATCCGTTGTGTGGAACCCTCAAAAAAGGCGCGTCAATCGGATCCACTTGGCTTTTGGCCACTAAAGTTCAGCCTGTAGCACAACTTTTTGCAAAGTCGCCTCTTTAGCCGAAAAAATTGAACTAAAGTTTATTGCTTTGCGAACACGGCGCCAAAAAGGATGGTTGCGTACATGTTCATTTTGCCAAGACTTACCCAATCATTTAAGAAAATTTCTGCACAGAGTTGTAGCCCACGGTGATTATTGTATCTTATGGCGAAATCTAAGCCATGAAAAGTCCAAAAACTAATCCAAATTTGCATTTGTTCTGGGAAAATTTCATTCAAGCGGAGTTACCGATCTTATATGGAAAAGCTATTGGAATGAATAGTTGTTTACAAATCTTTCGTGATAGTCGGAATAGCGCGGTGAGTTTCAATGTCATTATGATGCGGGAATGAGTAAGGCGTGCAGTTAGTAGGACCAGTGCGAGCCTCTGCGAAGCAGAGGTGACGCACTGGTTGTAAAATAATCGCCGAAGTTCATAACCTACCTTTTTCATATTCTCCAGATTTAAATTTGTTTCAAAACTGCCAAAGAATTCTGATAAAGCAGTCAGGGCAGTTTTTACAATGCGAAATTTTTTTGCTTTTAGAATGGCTTCTTTTAAGGATTTTCTAAATGATTATTTTGAGAAGTGTATGATTTCAAAACAATTACAGGGAGTCCCATACGTTGGGAGAAGGTATAGTAGGAAAATTGTGTGGCAATATCATAAGATACTGCTTTTTTCTCGTACACTACACACAGATTATCTTCGGTGAGTTGGAGATTATAACTGAATCCATAGGAGAGCTGGAATGTATGACTTAGCAATCAATCGCTTCATGGCAATTTATTGTTTCGCGTATTATAAAAAGATATTTTCCTCAACGAACACGAAGAAATTACTTATCTTGTTGGGTATTTATCTCCTATGGTATTTCAGTCTAGGATTCATCAGTGAGTCCGTTTACTTGTTGTAATAGGCTCTTTGGAAATTAACAACGTCCATAATGCGATCGCAGCAAGATAGATATAAAAATGTCGAAAACATACCATTTGTAGAAGAAAACAAGCTCTACAAGATGGTATTTGTACAATCGTAAAAAGTGCGATCCACGTGAACTAAGCACAATCTGAAAAATTGAACTTTTAATTATCACGTTTTTCCCCAAAAAGGTCTTGACAACCTTAAACTTGGTCAAGAATATACTTCTCACAACAGACATTCGTAGGTACACTTGCTGCATTTTTCTGGCCGAGTTATGAAAAATAAAAATGAGTAAAAAATGCATGTTGGTTTTTCGACAATACAATAAATTGATATTTTGGAAACTAGCGCTTGCAGAAGGCTGAAAATCTATGATTATGCAAAGATTCATAGTATAAAATTACCTGAAAGTGGCTTACATCTGCCAAAGCATGCCAACTTCCATCATCACATATAATAACGGGCTAAGGATGTTTACGTGACTTTGTGTGTGTGTGTGTGTGTGTGTGTGTGTGTGTGTGTGTGTGTGTGTGTGTGTGTGTGTGTGTGTGTGTGTGTGTGTGTGTGTGTGTGTGTGTGTGTGTGTGTGTGTGTGTGTGTGTGTGTGTGTGTGTGTGTGTGTGTGTGTGTGTGTGTGTGTGTGTGTGTGTGTGTGTGTGTGTGTGTGTGTGTGTGTGTGTGTGTGTGTGTGTGTGTGTGTGTGTGTGTGTGTGTGTGTGTGTGTGTGTGTGTGTGTGTGTGTGTGTGTGTGTGTGTGTGTGTGTGTGTGTGTGTGTGTGTGTGTGTGTGTGTGTGTGTGTGTGTGTGTGTGTGTGTGTGTGTGTGTGTGTGTGTGTGTGTGTGTGTGTGTGTGTGTGTGTGTGTGTGTGTGTGTGTGTGTGTGTGTGTGTGTGTGTGTGTGTGTGTGTGTGTGTGTGTGTGTGTGTGTGTGTGTGTGTGTGTGTGTGTGTGTGTGTGTGTGTGTGTGTGTTACGAAATTCGTAGAGCATGTTCCAGCCAACCTCCTGGGCTTAAATTTTGCACAGCGCATGGTAGATACCCGCATGAAAGTCCAACATGCAAAAATACGAGCAGATTCGTTGAGTGGATACTTCAGAAACTGCGCCTCAAATGGAACCATTTTGCATTTGGGCCGCAAAATTGGGTCCGTAATTCCACTTTTTGCAGAGTCGTGGATGTTAATGCCAAGTAGATGTGCAAGCCATGAACTTAGGCGCAAAAAAGTGATCAAAAGTCCATTACTTTACAAAAACGGCGCCGAAAAGTATTGGTTGCGTAAATGGTCAATTTGCCAAGGTTGTACCAGAGCATTTGACGAGATTTTTGCACAAAGATGTAGCTCACAATGACTGCGTTCTTATTGCAATGTCAAGACCATGGGACTATCACAAACCTATGAAATTTGCGTTCGTTTTCGTGCAAAAACTCTCATTCACGCGAGGTCACCGATTTAACATTAAAAGCTTTAGGAATGAGTAGTTGTTTACATTTTGTTCGTGATAATCGGCATTGCTCGGTGAGTTCCAATGCCATCCTTATGCGAGAATGAGTAGAGCCTAGATAGTAGAGCCAGTGCGAGCCTCTGCGAAGCAGAGGTGACGCACTGGTTTTATCATAACAGTGAAAAATTACAGCCACTGTGCGAATGATGTCTGATTTGGGAAGTATATGCGTGGCCAACTTGGGGTTAGCAGGATTTTTGAACGGGACCAACTCTGGGTATTTGGATTTTTCCAGATTTTGCTGTCAGACTTCACGTGGTTGGAGCTTTTGTAATTGTAAAAACATACCAATGTAGAGCTTCTCTTCCTCTTTTCTACCCTGTCGCGATTGCAAGAGAGGTTATTAGTTTGCCAAGTTTTATTATACTGTACCTCTCCCTTCATTAGGTATACTGTGTCATGTTTATAGCGCTGACAAAATCTCCGAAAACCTCTAAAAAGTTGCAGCATGGCAAAATAATCTTTCGTTTAGATGGCTGCGGTTTCATATTTCGCCTCAGCAGCTGGACATGGACTTTTGAAAGCATGATTTGTGCGGAGTTCATTAGCAAATACGTGGATTTTTATGTTATAGTCAGCTTCTTGATTGCTGGCACTGCACTTGATCTACTGACAGCCATCGGCATCTATCACTATTTCCGGGTAAATATTCAGTCATACATCAAGGGAAAGGCAGTCTCTCAAGCAAATATATCATGTAGCTTTCACAACTATTTGCGTAATAGGAACTAATCATAAATATTACAGAATTTTTATAGGAAAATAGTAGAGTCGATCGCCACTTCAGCCACACCGACGTATTGTTTTTTATACAGGTAAATGCTAAATTTTCCATAACAAGCCCTTTAGATCTCTTTATAGTCGTGTACGACCAACCTCCTACTAATAGTATGTTTATTGATTGTCGCAAATCTTATCCCAGTCTACCAAGCTATATTTGGAGAAAGACAGGAGCACTTTGCTAAATTCGTCATGACCACGCTTCTAATGGAAACCAGCCATGCTTTGGATGGGTTAGTAAATTTATTTACATGAATTCTTCTTGTAAAACATGCTTTCTAGTCTGATTATGGTCATATTCAACCCAAAGACCCGTGCACAGCTACTAAGACCGCAAGGCATCTTTAAGAGAGCGAAAAAGAACCCCGTCGTGTGCACCATCACAGTCACTAGCGCAGAAGAAGCATTGCCGGTTGCAAATCAGTCTTGGAGAAATTTGAGACGATTAGTCGTCACATCAGCGTTGCTTTCAAATAAATCGAAAGCTGATTATTCGCAAGAGGTCCCCGAAGTTGGCAATGACGGATGTAGTGAACGGGTGTGGACTACGGCTGTACGAGGCGTGCAACGAGATTTGCCAATTGTTTTGCGTAAGTAATAAAGCTTAATCCGTAACAATGAGTATGTTATTGTTATTGTTCCTTGGCTTGCAAAATGGAAGTTCTGTGAGAATAAGGTGCAAGAAAGAGAATTCAAGGAGAGACCTTTGGAGATGCCAATGGAATGTATGGTGTAACTCACAAGGACTATTTATTACATACTGCACCAGAAGACTTGTAGAGTAGTAGAATTCGAAATGAAAGTAGAAGACAACAAAATAAAGACACGGAACTAATGCTCACATTGAAACAGAAGACCTACAATGAATAGCACCATATTACAGAAAAGCTTTTTGTTGTGAACGCAGGTTTCTTAAAGCTTTGTGATTGCTTTTGAAGTGTTAATCATATCAACTTCTTTTTTACATCGTTAGAAAATTTGCGGTGTTTTAGAGATAAACCCAGCTACATCATACTAGATTTTTGCAAACTGAACAAATTCTTGGAATTTCTTGGAATCGAGTAGCACGCATGTATACTACATTTGCATTTTGTCTCTTGCGATCAATTCGCAATGGATTCTGCAAACTTAACTGCTGCGTTGATTAGTGTAAAGGCTCCTTTGGGGACTTTAGTTCGTTGTAGCTCGCGAGTACTTCCGCTGAACGAATGGTACACACTAAAGTATTGTACTTTTCAACCTTTTGAACGTATTGGCCTGAAGCGGTCATAATAAGTCGTATACAGCCGCCAATGTTCTTGAGCTTAGAGTAGTGGGAATTTAGGTAGAAAACTTCTAAACGTTCTCCTTTATTATCGAACTCTTTCTTTTTCCACTCACCCTAAGGTTCACACTCCTTCCTCTTCTTACTATTAAAAGTGCGAGGCAATTTCAGTGACCGCTGATGACTTCAAGTTCCCAAGTTTGCATAAAATCGGTAGAATAGATGAAAGCAAGTGATAATTTCCCAGCGGTTTTATTCATGAAACCCATGGAATTATGTCCGCATTGTTACATTTTTATATGCAACAAGTCCCAGCCTCTCAAGACTCAAAGAAGCATGGTTGACCAAGAACGGTAGCTTATGGCCAGCGCATCCAGTCAGATTTTGTAGTGTGATAGGTCAAAAAACTTAAAAACAACCCTATTAAAATTCGTTTGTAATTTTCTCTGTTTCTCCAGCAGAGGCTGGAACTTGGCTAATGATAGCCGGATGTTTGCTCAACTGCATTTGTCTAATTTAAAGAATCTTTTGTCTAATTTTTTTCTGTTCCAATGAGGTTGTAGTTATTCTCAGATATCCTAGTGACATTTGCTGTGATATCGAAAGTGTACTTAGCGTTATATAAACAAGTAAGAATTTCTTCCCATTTATCAGTACACAAGATCATAGGTCTGAGCCGCAATCTTTGGCGACAGAGCCGGGCGGTCGCAACTGGGTCGCGGAAGGCTCTGGATATCGCTTTGCAAGCGTTATTGGATTAAAGATTCTTTTCTTAGCAGATGAATTGGCAATGAAAATAAATCGTGTGGAGCCATTGGATTGCTGACCAAGCCACACACACCGATTCAGCAAAACACTGCTCTCTCCTACTTCAAAGAAATTTGAGGACATCCAGATTTCTTGTTTGCGGTAGAATGGGCCAACATCTTTAGTGAGGTAGATAAAAGCGCGTTGCAACACTCAGAAGGCTTATTGCTACACTGAACTCCTCTCATCAAACAAGAAGATTGTAGCAGAGATTTTTTTCGCTAGTAAACATTTTGTGCCTCTCAAATTTTCAATTGTAGAAAAAACAGAGAGTAGGGGTTGCTAAGATTTTATGTCCACGGCCGGAACAGACAACTTTGCATTCTACAGCTAAACAACGTGCATTTACACATATAGGCTGTATCAACCCGCATCGGTCATGCGACGTCGCGCCTGCGGCAGCTTGCGACGATGCGGGTGACGCGTGCGAACTCTGTTACGCGCGAGAGCACGTTTCATGCGACCGTGCGTTCCCGCAAGGCATACCAACGCGGAACCGATGCTGGTTGGTACAGCCTATAGACGCATTTCCCATCGTCCTTTTCCACTTTGCAAAAAGATGGATTTTGTGGACCACGTTTCTTGACCTAAACCTTATAGAAAATCTTTAGAGAATACGGCTAAAGTGTTACTGTGCAATCAGTACGAGGCTTTGAAAAACTTGCAACTGTTATAGGCAAAGTCGATGCTACGTAAAACTTTGTCGGAAGCACCCAATAACTTCATGAAAAAGGCGGTGACCGTTAAAAAGCCATGTGTTGCAATTTTTTCGCTATTTAATTTTTATATTAGGTCATTTCGAAAGTAATTTCGCTTTTTTCAAACGAGCGCCACATTTGACGGAACAAGGGTCTCTAAGAGATCTCGGAGGTGTTCGATGTAGAATTTCATTCTCTTTCTAATGGTTATGAAATTGTTGTAAAACAGTAAATGAGCTTTCAGAAAATAACCAAAATCTGCGACCCATGCTTTTTGAGATGGTCAAGTTTCACGATTTTTCAAAACTTTCATATCAATCACCAGAAGGAGTTCAAGCACGATTCGATAGAGCAAACCTTATAGAATACAGTACTGCTTTTCTCTCCTTTCCATAGCTTGTCATACTTTTTTAACAGAATTTTCACTGATGCTACCGATTTCCATACCTAGGCATCTAAATCTTCGTAGAACATCAAAAGAAGAGCAGCTCACGCACTATTCGATGCAGCATTTTCTTTTCTTTCTAACAAGTGTTTTTTGTTTCCGATTCGTTTAGTTTTCGGAGAGAAATCATTATAACTCATATTGACAAAGTATTCTGTGCCAAACAGGTTTGTTAGGTGATCTTTATTAATCCAATCGAGGCCTAACGTTTCGACGCCTTCGTCTTCCTCAGAGGCCTGAAAATGGCTCAAAGTGTCATCTGTAGCTCCACGCCATCAAACACCCTTCCTAATCCTGCTAGTTCTCGACTTTCGCCTGACTTCCCTATTGCAAAAACGTCAGGGCGGAAGATGAACATACCGACAGATCACCACTATGCGAGTTTCCGCACCGGAAATGATGGTCACGGCGGAAGAATGAAGTATACCATAGATGACCATCGGATGTCATCTACAGATCGCATAATGATATGAAGGGAAGGAAGTCGGAGGTTAGGACAGGCACTCATTTTTGTTGTTCATAGCTGGATTCTTCACTGAAATCCAGAACGCTTCTAACGCTTTCCTAGCCGAGGTTTCCTTTTCGTAAGTCAAGATTTTACATCTCTGATATCAAAGTCATCTCCACCATGCGTTTCAATTCTATGCCTGCCCAGAGGTGATAACTGAGTTTTACCCCTTTTATCTGTCAAGTGTTCGTTTATGCGAGTGCCTAATGGTCTTCCTGTCTCTCCAATGTAGAGTGTATTACAGCTAAAACATTCAATTTGATAAATCACTCCCACTTTAGCACAATCGCCTACCTTAACGTGCGGGCATACTACGCAGCATTGCTTCGACATACAGTATCGATCATACAATCTATTTGATTGTATGATCGATACTGTATGTCGAAGCAATGCTGCGTAGTATGCCCGCACGTTAAGGTAGGCGATTGTGCTAAAGTGGGAGTGATTTATCAAATCAAATAGATTGTATGATCGATACTGTATGTCGAAGCAATGCTGCGTAGTATGCCCGCACGTTAAGGTAGGCGATTGTGCTAAAGTGGGAGTGATTTATCAAATTGAATGTTTTAGCTGTAATACACTCTACATTGGAGAGACAGGAAGACCATTAGGCACTCGCATAAATGAACACATGACAGATAAAAGGCGTAAAACCCAGTTATCACCTCTGGGCAGGCATAGAATTAAAACGCATGGTGGAGATGACTTTAATATCAGATGTAAAATCTTAACTTACGAAAGGGAAACCTCGGCTAGGAAAGCGTTAGAAGCGTTCTGGATTTCAGTGAAAAATCCAGCTATGAACAACAAAAATGAGTGCCTGTCCATAACCTCCGACTTTCTTCCCTTCATATCATTATGCGATCTGTAGATGACTTACGATGGTCATTTATGGTATACTTCATTCTTCCACCGTGACCATCATTTCCGGTGCGGAAACTCGCATAGTGGTGATCTGTCGGTATGTTCATCTTCCGCCCTGACGTTTTTGCAATAGGGAAGTCAGGCGAAAGTCGAGAACTAGCAGGATTAGGAAGGGTGTTTGATGGCGTGGAGCTACAGATGACACTTTGAGCCATTTTCAGGCCTCTGAGGAAGACGAAGGCGTCGAAACGTTAGGCCTCGATTGGATTAATAAAGATCACCTAACAAACCTGTTTGGCACAGAATACTTTGTCAATACGAACAATGCCCAGGTTTAAAGAAAGTGGAACTTGGAAACCATCATAACTCATTTTTTTTGGCGAGCCTCAGGCTGTACCCGAAAAACTCGAAATTTGATATTTCGAACCCGTAAACCCTCACTTGCTTTGTAAAATTAATGCCAACTCATAGTACCATCTTGGTAGTCTCAAATTCCGAAAAATTATGATGTTTGATGTGGTTGTGTCTGAGGTGGGCCTGCCAGAATCCAATGGTTCTGTTAAAAAATCTTTTAAAAAATTACGGCGAGTTACAAGAAAGAGAAAAAAAGTAGTATTGTATTCTGTAAGGTTTACTCTAACGAATCGTTACTTGAGCTCCTTTTGAGGATTGATATGAAAGTTTTGAAAAATCGTGAAACTTGACCATCTCAAAAAGCATGGGTCGCAAATTTTGGTTATTTTCTGAAGGCTCATTGACTGCTTTGCAAGAATTTCACAACCTTCAGAAAGAAAATGAAATGCTGCATCGAATGCTACCAAAATCTCTTAGAAATCTCTGTTCCATCAAATGTGGCGCCCGTTTGAAAAAAGCGAAATTACTTTTGAAACGACCTAATATTTTCAATTAATGTTTTGGCTGAAGATGTATATTTGTGACGTAGCGATGAAAAGAGACATGAGAGAAGTTGAGATCCATTTTTGAGAGAAATTTCAAAGCAGAATAGTGTTATTTTGAATCAAGTCAATCAGGTGTAGCTTATGGGGCTACTTACAGAAGACTTCATCTCTTCTGGAATTCCGAAAATCCAAATTCTGAAGTCGTCTAGATATGAAACGAACGTAGATTCCCTCCTTTCCCTCCACCTTCCTCCTAACTTTTCCTCATGAGCACTTCATAACAAGGTCCCAAGTTTTGCGAAGACGCGAGACTCGAAGTTATTGATGCCAACTTATGCCGAGTCTTGGCTGGAAATCAACAGGAACAAGTTGAAAAAACGCCTATTCTTGATGTACGAATTATAGGCTGCTGCATGACGAAGGCGCAATATCTTTGGGCGCGAACGCGGCTTTGTTAGCCGTAGAGCGCATGGGGAGCAAGATTTACAACGGTGAGAATACGCGCGCGTCCATTCGCGCCCGCCTAACTAGTACTGCTTTTGTCCTTCGTCTTGTAATAGCCTTTACTTTTTTATTGTATTGAACAAAACATCATACTTTCCATCTTCGTTACTTTTCTGTTGAACTTCCTCTATATCGATACCATTTGATAAAATTGCAAATATTTGGTTTCTTCATATGACTAAAGAAACTATTGAAATTCGCAAGAAACTGTAAGAATCTGGAATACCTGTTCTTTCAATACTAACTGCTAATAAAATCCTCTTTCCATTCGCCTTTGAGTCAGAATTGTATTCGACATGTTTGTCAAGGTTTCAACACACTTTTACTGAATTCGCTGAAGTTGATAGGTGTAGAGAGTTTCATTTTCTTATCTAACGTTTGCAAAACGCATGGTAAAGTCAGTCAGCATTGGTGTTATGCTGCTCGTCCTTTTGCTTCTTCCTCTACACTCAATAACGACGACCTTTTTTGCAAAAAGATGAAAATGTTGGACGCTGGCTTACCTTTTTCTCAGCGAATTCGTTATTCTTGATCTGATGCGAAATCGCTTTCAGATTGCTACTTCTTCTCTTGTTTTCAAACTCTGTAAACTTCGTCTTTTCTCAATGTACTTTTGGAAATGCTGTAAGTCTTTACTTGACTTATCTCTCTGAACCAAAAACAATCGTTGCTTCAGAGTTTGTTAACGGGGAAATTACTGTGTGCCAAGTTATTTCCTCTGTTGAACTTATGTAATGCCAGCGAAGTCTATGAAATGCCGGTGTGGGGCGATTATTACCCACTCGTGGAAATGGAGAAATTAGTAAATCATTCAGCCTTCAATTCAGCAAACTTTGTAAAACATTTTCCCAGAAAGATTTGGCATGTTACAAATATGAGGCAGGATTTGCGAAGGACACACCAATCATGTGCGTTTGTAACGAAAAGAATTGTGCTAACGGAAACGATCTGAAGGTAAAGTGTATCATTGCTGCCTTCAGTAGAGCATAATGTAGCATACATTATCCTAAAATTTCCTACACTTCTACTATTTATCTTTGGAGTATGTAATGACCACCCTAGGAACTGTTCCTTGTACTAATAAAAGAACGTCCACCTTTTGTTCTTTGATCAAAAACTAAAGACAACTTAATATATTTACTTGGATTATAGATTGCCCGTTCTTGGCCGTGCGGGCTCGGACATTTGATCATTGATTTCGGTCTCGTGCAATCGTCACCTCTGATCGTCTTGATGCGCTGTTGCGATTGCTGGATGATCCTGAATTAGACTTCAACAACGCAGCTGGTTTACACGGACACAATTCGTCCACCATCTCTTTGGTGAGGAATTTCCGTGGCCTCTCTCAGAAGTCAGAATGCTGTTTATGCTGCTCTCTGTCTTCTGTTTAATTCATCCCATATCTTCGTTCATGTTGATAGTGCGTCCTAGGCAAACAGGATGAGTTCACCTCTAGTGGTGATCCATCCAAGAATAATTATTGACCTCCACAGCAATGTACTAACTGTGTCTTTTTCCAGTCTTGTATCCTATTCTTTTCATTCCTCTTCCGCTTTCGTTCGTCTTATTCAACATCCAGCGACTTCGCTGATGGACTTCGATAACTAAACTATATCATCTGCGAAACGAAGATTGGAAAGGTGCCTTTCATCCACGCGTAACCCCTTCGTACCCTATCGAGCGACCGCATATACCATTGCAGCACCGCGGTAAACAGCTTAGGTGAAAAAGTGTCGCCTTGCCGTACTCTTTTTTCGATTTAGATGTGGGAATGGAGTGGGTAGTCGAGCAGATTTACTTTTGTTTTACATTCGTCCCCATGTATGTTGAGTCCACTCCTTGGTCGATCAAAGCAGTTAAACGGCAGTAACCTTCACAATATCGAGAGCCTTTTCGTGATCGGAAAACGTGAGGAGTAGGGGCAGGAAGTATTCTTGATAGAACCTACGACCCTCGAGACGGTTTTATATGATGGATGCAGCTGAATCCTTCACGGAGTCCTTTTTGTTCAAATGTTTTTACTTCATTCAACGTTCTTTAAATAAGAGACATGACTTTTATGCACATCTTGTAAAGCAGGCTTAGCAAGCTGATACGTCGGTAGTTCTCCAATTCTTCCCTCCCTTTGTAAAGAAGTATAAGTGAACATTTCTAAAACGCTGTAAGATCATTTGTGATGTGGTAATGTAACAATTTGACCTACTGTTAGTCTTGACTTTGGATTAGAGTGATAGCCTGCTGTGGTGAGCTGCCAGATTTCAAATTTTATGATTGCTGGGAGTGGGAGAAAATATCAAATCACATCACAAATTGAATTCGGTCAAATTAGCGCCGTCCTAGATAGTCCCTTACAATCTTCATACGTACTATGTGCACTTACAGAAATCTTTCGACCGATGAGCGTCAAACTTTGCTTTACATTTCCGACCCTAGAAAAGGACTAATACTTTTTTCAAGGCATCTTGCTGCACCTTTAATCGTTTTTCGATTATCAGCGTCTATTATAAGAATTTGACTTTATATAAATGAATGTTCAAAGAGTTACTAACGGTGGCGAGTGGTGTGATGGCGGTGCAGCAGAATCAAACATTTCGCCACTAGAACTATCAACATCGCGTAGGCCTCCCTTCATGGCCAACCAATCACATAGGGCTAGCCCCTAATAATTCACAATTGACGTGAGCGGAAGGAGTTAAGCTTATCCCAGCAAGTGAGCTCAACTGCTGTCAATTTTGAAACAGTACACTCCTTTCTCTTACCTTCAACGTTCAGCTATCTAGGTATACGTGGTCACAAATTGTGAAATCTAATACTGACTCTTCGAGAGCTTCGAGTAAAGACTAAGCTAAGATGCGCAGCGGATCTGCTTGCGCGACGCACGCGATCACCTCCATTATCAAGTTTATGGTTGCACTGTGGCTGAATATTGAAGGCAGGCGAAACTCCCCTAAACTCAGACAGCTGGCAACCCGACTTAAACATTTTCTGCTTACTTGGACTTGTTAGTTCCCGCTGATTGAAAAAGTGTAGGTCGAAGAGCACCAAATTGCAGAAAACTGCCCTTTCTAGACTTGTGAAGCAGAGCTCACTTTGGGGGAAGTGAGAGAGACCCAAAGTGGGTGGGACCCTATGGCAAAAACTTTGCGAGAATTGTGAGCCCTAATAGGAGTCCAAAATCGTAAGATGAGCTGTATCCAGGACGAGTTTGAAGTCCTTGCATTTGTTGGCAATTCGAGGCTGCGTAGGCGCGCTTTTAGCTCCGGACATTA
This sequence comes from Cylicocyclus nassatus, assembly GCA_958299035.1. Classification (NCBI taxonomy): domain Eukaryota; kingdom Metazoa; phylum Nematoda; class Chromadorea; order Rhabditida; family Strongylidae; genus Cylicocyclus; species Cylicocyclus nassatus. The sequence continues at coordinate 79,481,527 of CATQJL010000305.1, read as the reverse complement.
TTGGTTTTAGTTGGGAGCCTGCTACTGCAACTCTTTGAAATTAACCATCCCCTCCTCCCCCCACCTTGCCGAGAGGTTGCCATTGCTAACAAAAGCAACATTTCAGATCGCTGTTCAAAATATCCAACCGATATCTCTTGATGGGACAGCAATAGCAAAGGAAACGCTGAGAGATTACAGTAAATGTCTACTGGAAAGAATCAACAGGAAAGGTAGTCGTAGGAAAGGTCCCCAACAACATTATGGTTTTGATATGGATGGTACGCGAAATTAGAAGTATCGATCAATAAGCGGTAGCACTCAATCTCAGCTTCTCATCCGCTTTTGTCCTGGTACGAGAGAATCATCGAAGACGAGAAGGTGGTGGAAGACGACACTAGCTGGTACCATATTTTGTGGTCGATAAGTTTCCATGAAGATTTGAAGCATACTGTCGTTGTTCAGGGATTCAAGCTCCGGCATCGTATATACGGTCATTTTCATTTATATCATTATTTTTTCTTTTTCATATGTATGCGTAACGATGTGCCGCGCTCGAAAGTCGCGAATGGAGACAAGCAAATCTTCATGATGTTTGCATACCATATATTCTATGCGTACTGACAACAGACGCACTTTCATTGTTCATAACTCTACACTATATGGTTCATAATACAAATTCGTTTTTTCCAACAGTGCTCTTTCAGCAACGTACAGGTATAGAGCTTGTTTCTATCTCAAGATCTATGAAAAACGAGAAATTTGTGCGTTTTCATGAACTTTACATATTTGAATATCTCCCGTTTATACAATTCTAATTACAATGAACTTGTTGGACAAAAAAGATGTTTTCGAAGCACTAATGAGAGTAATAACAATCTTTTGAAAAAAATTTGCGTTGTTTTTTTGAAATGTTGAAGAGTTCGTGATTATATAGCCTTTACGCTCGCGCCACCCTAATGATCTCGTAAGTATAGGCTGCTGCATGACGAAGGCGCAATATCTTGCGCGAACGAGCTTTCATTGGCCGCAGAGCGCATGAGGCGCAGGATTTACTACGGTGAAGATACGCGCGCACAGTGTTGGCGCCCGCTCAATTAATACTGCTTCTGCGCCTTCATCATGCATCAGCCTTTAGTTAGAAAGATCATTGTTGACTCTTCTTCACGGCCAGATAAGCAATCCTGTCAAAATCAATTCCATATGAGTGTAAGGTACCAGCTCATAACGCTCAGTAGAAAAGCTAAATAGCGCACGGAATGCAGGAAATGTGCCCTTTCACAGCTGACAGATAGCTACGAAACCTAAAGCTCTTCTGCCTTGCAGAATCTATCAGCAAGTAATAATTCCTTGCTTACGGATCCTTCTACTTTATTGATGTTTGGCATTGGATACAATAGCACTCATATTTATGTAAAGGATATCGAGATTTATCAAAAACTAGCTGGCTTACCCGGCTCCGCCGTATCCGGACCAAACTTGGCACACATACACTTCTGGCCCCGGCGGGTGTCACAGTCCACTTTTCGTTATCGATCGATGTCGATTTTACCGATTTTTATCGATTTTTTTGCAGAGTTCACCTACAGGGCTAGGAGTTGGCACAGGGGGGGAAGTGAGCATGGGGATTCCGAATACAACATTAGTTTTCAGGATCGTCCATTACTTTTATCGATTTTATCGATTTTTTTTGTAAAGTTTGACCTGCGGGGCTGGGAGTTTGCACAGGGAAGTAATCGAGCATGCTGATTACGAACACAATATTAGTTTTCAGGATCGTCCATTACTTTTATCGATTTTATCGATTTTTTTGTAAAGTTTGACCTGCGGGGCTGGGAGTTTGCACAGGGGGGGTAATCGAGCATGCAGATTACGAACACAATATTAGTTTTCAGGATCGTCCATTACTTTTTCGATTTTATCGATTTTTTGAAAATTTGAGCTAGGGGGCTGGAATTTGGCACAGGAGTGTAATCGAGCATGCTGATCACCCCCCTTGGGGGTGATCAGCATGCTCGATTACCCCCCTGTGCCAACTCCCAGCCCCCTACCTCAAACTTTGCAAAAAAATCGATAAAATCGATAAAAGTAATCGATAATCCCGAAAACCAATATTGTATTCGGAATCCCCATGCTCGATTATCCCCCTGTGCGAACTCCCAGCCCCGTAGCTCAAACTTTGCAAAAAAATCGATAAAATCGATAAAAGTAATCGATAATCCTGAAAACCAATATTGTATTCGGAATCCCCATGCTCGATTACCCCCCTGTGCCAACTCCCAGCCTCCTAGCTCAAACTTTGCAAAAAAATCGATAAAATCGATAAAAGTAATCGATAATCCTGAAAACCAATATTGTATTCGGAATCCCCATGCTCGATTACCCCCCTGTGCCAACTCCCAGCCCCGTAGGTGAACTCAGCAAAAAAATCGATAAAAATCGATAAAATCGATATCGATCGATGACGAAAAGTAGCCTATGACACCCGCCGGGGCCCGTAGTGTATGTGTGCCAAGTTTGGTCCGGATCGGTTCAGAAATGGAATTTTCTATTCGGAACATACGTACATACAGACAGACAGACAGACATACAGACAAACAGACATTCAGCTTTATATATAAGATTGTTAATGCTATCACTAAGCTGTATGATGATTACAATGTTTTTGTAATCGTTTTTCATTGAGGAGCTATTTCATCAAACAATTCTGGTCAGACTTCTGTGGAAGTCTTACTATGAGTTGAAAAGGTTGTTCTATGTAACGAATGCAGTTGTACAGAGCTTTCAATGAGATCGCATGAATTCTAGATAACCACCATTGTTATAATGCTGCAACTATCGCTGCGATGACGGGTGTGAAGGAAACACCACATAGGATACCTAAATGATACACATATCAATTATTGCTACTAATAAAGAAAGCGCTGAGCTTCCGCCAACTGAACAATTGATTGACATGACCTTTGAAGTTAATTTAGACAACAAGGTAATGACCGATTTCATATAGAGCACTATCCAAGAGAGCTTAGCATTACATAAAAAAACTAGAAGGTATTGATATCAACGTCCCTAAGGGGTTTTCGAAATTTTGACTGGGCCCTACATCCGTCAGAATCGAGTAAATGAACGACCTTAGCAGCATTTGATGAAGCTTTTCATGCTTTATCAAAGGGTCGTGATTGGATTGCAGTGCAAGGAACGAGCTCTAAATCACCGAAATTTTGAACTTATGGTTTTCCACTTCAAGTCTCGCTAACTTTTCAAATTTCTCTATTTGCCAAGCGAAGGAGTACAAGTCAGCTAAATAGAGCTGACTTGTACTCCTTCACCAGTAGACCAGTAGGGGAAGAATCTTCATACAAGATTTCTTCACCAGCTGTAAATTGTGCAAAAATGCCTTCTAAATTATTTAATTAGTAGGTCACATTCTGTGATCATTCTGTGTGTGTCACACACATGTTCAAGCTTGTTTTGACAAGTGTGCAAAGCGGTTTTGAGTTTCTTAATATCAAAATAAATGACATTCGCACTCCCTTCAGACTTTCTAGTTTCAAAGCATTCAACGCTTGATCATTGTTGAACTCTACGAAATGCGACCGTTATGTTTCTTCACTTTCGAAAATGTGGTTTTAAAAGTATGGGTGCACATAAGCTGACTTAGTGCTAAGAAAACCAGTTTTTTGAGCAAGAACATTTTTATAAGATGTTCGACTTGAAAAGAACGTATACTGTCAGGTTGCTCCATCTGGTACTATTCAATCTCTGTCAAAAGACTGGAATACGTTCTGTTGGATTCAAGTTTTTTTTCAGCTCAACTTTTGAGAAATTGGGTTTGGGTTGGATTTGGGCTTGTTAACGGTACAGTTTACAATCCCAAATTTCATGGAAACTATTAAGAACCTCAGTCAAACATGAAAAGTAGAAAGAGGAGGGAAAGCTGCATCAAAAATGATTAAGGTTGCGTGTTAATCTCAATTCTGACGGATGTGGCGCTTGGACCATGCCAAAAAAAAACTTCCTGGATGACTTGATTTGCTACAAAGCTAAGAACCTTTGTGAAACTGTTTCGTTAACGAAGACTTAATTTTTAGGCTGAGAATCTTCCTGCGCGCACACTATCAGATATCTTTTCTCAGATAGCCAAATCTACTAGTATCTTTTTTCGGTAGACTGCAAATATCAAGTTGATGCGCAATTCTTGCTCCAAAAATAAAAAATGTTACCAAAAGCAGTGCTTTACAGTACATTTTGGAGGATGTATGGGACATCAATAGGCCATTGAAAATTGAAATTTGTAACCATTAGCAGAAATCACTACCAACTTCTCTTAGTCAAAGAGAGTATGCCATAAACCAAGGCTAAAAATAGATTTAAATTTTAGTAGATGTTTTAGCAGTTTAAGTAGCCAACAATCGAAAAATCATTTTCGGGTAATTTCCTTGATCGGTTTACATCGCTGTAATATGGCCTCAAGGAATGTTGACTCCAGCACTGGGAGAAAACGCAAGATTTCCTCTCTCTAACATGTGTCAAATCAGAAGATTAAAGCTTAAGGAAGTAACAGAATTTCAAAATTTTGGTACAAGAATTATGCATCAACCTAATATAAAGTCTCTGCTTACCTAACATCAGAGCAATTGCTGCCGCCATGCCACTGATCTTTTGATAGCTAGGAGGAACAACACTGAAATATGTTTTACACGTACTTATGTGCAATATTGCTACGTTGACAGGTTATGTGGTTCGATTACCTCGGAGTATAGATTAGGGCTAAACTGCTAAAATATCCACAAGTATATGCCATAAGAGCACCACCAATCGTGAACCACCATTCGCTTTTGAACAAAACCTAGAATTTGTTAAAGGACATGTTGTTGCTTTGAAATACGAAAAGCACTCTCAGGCAAAAATACCAGACGGGCAGCGAGCCGATAAAGGAAACTTGGACGAGCGGCCGCATTCACCGGCCACTCAGTCAGCGGGTGGGCCTGCACTCGCGGTGACGATTTATAATGCGAGGTGCACTTTTCATGCGCAGTAGGAGTAGACTAGAAAGTCTTTCTTGCGCAGTTAAATATACTACGTGGCGTGTTAGAATCTGAGTCGGAAGTCCGACGAACCTGTACCTATGCACATGCGCTAGAGGGAAGCAGATAACTAGCGCATCCTAGAAACTATCATACATGCATGCTCTAGTTTAGAGCTGTGTTCATCTATTCTAAGTCGGGTCTTACGAAAAATTTCAGAAAATGGAATAATGTCCGAATTGGCGATACAGGAGATTAAGAAAGAGTTATCAGAGGTGGGAGTTTGGGAAGGAAAGGGGGTAAATATTCGAACTTATTAGGTTCTAGGTCACTCATCAAGCTGCTCTACAAAATGACCATTAAGGATGCTTAAGTCGCCCATGTAAAGTTTGAAACCAAAATGAAAAAGATTTTGTCATCCGAAAAATGGATTTTCGCGAAAGAACATCTTACGTAACTCCAACTTGGTTCTTAACACGTTGACGACGGTGGCACGCAATGGTGCGCGACAGGCAGTCTGTCCCTGTGGACGATGGCACGCAATGGTGAGTGACACCCAAAACATCACTTCTATTGTGCACAATGGTTCCGATTTGTGTTCACATAATCAACTTAGGCTTAGAAGTATTTCACGTTGGCCCCGCCCCCTTTTTGGCAAACTCCGCCCACTCCATTGCTCTCTACAAAAAGCTTTTTTCGTCCTCAAATTGCATAGAAAAGCTCGTAGATGACTGGAGAACCTCAAATATTCTTAATTTTGACCCCGCCCCCCGTAATGCAGGCTCCACTCCCTCAGTGGCAAGCTCCGCCCACTTTTCAAAAATGCCGGAATTTGCATGAATTCATTGATTTTTAGCAATTTCCAGCATTTTTGAAAAGTGGGCGGGGTCTGCCAAAATGAGCGGAGCTACCCCACCCACTTGCGTTTTTGTACCTCACGCATAGATGCATACATACACACATGCAGCCGGCTGTGAAAATGCCCGGAAACGGTTCGTCTACAGGGACAGACCTTCAAAAAATGGCTCGTCGTCAACGTGTTAAACAGTAGGCGCATAGTACTCAAACAGCCTTAACTGGACTTTTTCGCGCATAGAAAGCGAGAAAAAACCCCAAAATTGCAAACTCCGCCCCATCCCTTCCCACATATGTCATTGTATACTACAAACCCTACTTAATAATCTCAAAACTTTACCCCTGTATGTGCTCTTAAAATCAAGAAATACCAAGTTTTACATGGAACCCCGGAAAAATAACACTTTAGCATTTTCAGGCCATTTTTGTTTCTTAATTTTGATCCCCGGAAAATATTCACCAAATGCATTTTTGCTACTATTGTTTACTATATTGAGACCAAAAAGTCCGTAGGAACTTTTTGGAAGCAAATTTTTAAGGTGCTAAAATATTTTTTTGGCTCCAAACTTTACGTGGGTTACAACTTATAAGGAAGGATGACGACGCAAAACATTAGTGAGAGCTTCACACGCTGATTCCAAATCTGCTTTCTTTATCTGCAGAGCGACTTTGTGAAAGAAATTATGAACATTTTTGAGGCGAAAAACGAGCTGGTGGCCGAGAAGAAACAATCGTTACAGTCTATCTAAACGTAAAGCGAGAAAATAAGAAGTACTCAAATTTCAAACAGAAGGGAATTATTTTCCAAAGTATCCTAACCCTTGCTACCGTCTCAATGTTTAAAAAAACTGTAACGGCTTATTCTATCTCAGCAATAAATTCATATTTCGACTACATGAAATGCTCATAACTTCTTTTCCAAAAGCGCTATATAAATAAAAAGAGCAGATTTAGAATCAGCGTTTCAATCTCTCATCAGTGATGTGCGATTTGTGGTAAATTGGCCACTTCGACTCCGATCCCTTTTTAGGTGGATTTTTGGGAGGCTTTCATAGAGCTTGATCCGCTCTATCTATGTACCCTAAGTCGGCTATGAAAACAAAAACGGCTCCGTCTATTTGGAAATAGAGTTTACGTGTGGAACAGCTTAATAATTAAAATCAGTTGAGCTATCCTTTCTTACCGATGACCTCCCTGGAAAGCTAGGACCTATTGAAACAGAAATCTAAAGGGGGCCGAAATAGTATAGACATGACTCAAAGTTTTTTTCCTCTTCTTGAGGAATACAAGTTTGATTCGTTTCGAGATTAAAGTGCATGTGTGCCGAAGGAAGTCGGGTATCCCAGCTGACTTCACACTTTCTTTTGGTGCAAAACCTATGAAAACGTATAACACTTGCTTCCCACTTGAATATAAGAGCTCTGTATCACGACTACGTTTGAAAAGTATGGTGTTACTTTCTTGGAATCCAGACTTGAGAAAATTTGTTGGAAAGCTTGTGATTCATAATAATGCAGATTGTTGAGATTTGACGTAAATTTACTATGGCCAAAATTCATCCTTACCCCTATCGTTCTATGTTTGCCTACAGGTTGGTAGTTGCAGAACATAAAAAATGGTACGAATAGTACCCGGGCTATTACTGGTATCCACAAAAACTTCGGCTTTGGCTGAAATATTTACTTTGCATAGACTTTCAACTAGCATGATAAGAACTTACATAATGTACGAAATTTGCGGACAAAGAGCCAAGTGATGCAAAAACGTTGAAGTTAAGAAATGTGTTTATGGCAAAGTAGAGATTTTCTGAAATTCATCGTAGATCTAATGAAAGCTTCGAAACTTGAAATTTTGGTCCGTTTTAAAAACGGACGTCAAGGACTCACCTGGAAGGATAGATCCCCACGGATCGCCTGGTTGTCTGTAGAAAGGTGTATCTGTCATCATGGCAGGAAATATCATAAGTGTAATAAAGTAGACAAAGAAGTTGTTGAAAAGTTGGACCCAGCACTGGAATTAACATATTGCTTATAGTAATCTGGTGCATCTGTATGACTCACATAACTCAAACATTCCCAGTACTGTCTCAAACTGGGTCGTTCGGCGTCATCAAGCAGACGAGCACGCGCGCCCTTGTCCATGACGTAACGGTAGTATGGCAAGAATAGAACATAATGAATATCTACTCCTTCAACTTCGTACGGTTTCATAAATAAAGAAAAAATAGCCGATAACGCGCAAAAAATGCAGATATGTCGCAAAGCGCACATGAGCAACTCTGACCGCTGCCTTCAGGGATTTTCTTAGTTGTTCTACTGCTCAAGTCATGGTATAGAGTTGTTTAAATAGAGGAGGGCATACCAATCTGACCAGAACAATAAGTGATAATCCGCATATGACTAGGATTGCCAACGATATGCAGAAATAAAGTAAAGCGTTTAGCATCACGCTATCAGGTGACACTGAAATTTTTTGGGGGTATAAAGTGTGATTGTCTATAGGATAAACATACCTAATGTAGTGAAAATGCTCATTACGCTAGTGAATATTCCACATATGTTGTTACCAATGATGAGTGAGTTTGGATAGTTGTCGGGAAAATCCGCAACAATTCCATAAATAGAGTTTTGATATACCCCATTGCAAAGATTCATGAGCATTATTACGACGAGTGTAACAATGTAAAACCAATTTCGATCTAAAATAGTTAGTTTGTTACGACAGAGTAATGTTGAGTATGTAAAAACTTGTATTGTCGATCTTAGAAATTAAGTGTCAGTGTCTAAGGCCCCGGGCATACTTTCAGCAACTCCTCCATCGTAGCAATTCTCATCGCTGAGGCATTGAATGCTTTGGCGTCTAATCGCTTCGGGACAAATCGCAAGTCGCTCATTCGGGCCATACCTTTTACAAACGTAGCTCACACTTTACGCCCGAATGAATGCAAACATAGCGAGTTTCTAAATCCGTCTGACATCTCTCACTCTTTTCAAACATTAATCCCACATGCTAATTAGGCTCATAGACGCGTCCACCATAGCATCGCTCATTCTACGATTATGCTAGCCTTGTTTTGCATCTCTGACTGCGGCAGTATGGCTATGTAGCAACATGCAACTACTGCAACACCACAACAACAACAACTGTTGCTCAAGGATGGCAGACATCACATTGCTGCCAACATAGAATTACACGCTAGCGACAATTTGTTGCAAGTTGCCGACACATTAGCCACACGTACAGCACTTAGGAGTGCAAGCCAAGAGTAGCAGCAATCTAAAGTAAAGTAGTCAGTAAAGCAACAGACAAGTACACAGTAGAAAACTTTCAAGTAGTCAGGAGATTCGGAAAAGGGAAAAGGAAAGCGAAAAATACAAATAAACAAGAAGAAAAACACTTACTTCCATCGCTAAGGCAATATAGTAACGCTTCCGTAAATCCAGAGCTAAAGTGGATAAGTGGAAAGGATAAGAGAAAGAAGTGGATAGAAAAAGTGGATAAACAATACAGAGTGGTGAGTGAAGCGGAAGCGCAGGTCATGCGGTGCTGTTCGCATAGTGCATCAGTTGAAAGGAAAAAATTCGCGGAATTTCTCCAGACAAAAAAAAGCAACACGACATATCACCAGTCGCTAAGACTCTGCGACGCGATTGCTCTCAGTTTCGGCGATGTGTAGCGATATCGCCACTGAAGGTATGCCCGTCAAGAAACTGCTCGCGATGGCACGCGATTTGTCGCCCACTACGTACTGGCACGAATGCGGCGGGACCCACTCTCTTAGATATTTGAGCGGGCATACTTCTCGCAATTTGGCAATTTGCCAAAAGTCTTCAGATCCAACACTAACAAACTGCACATGCATAGTGTGTATCACTAACATGGATGGATAAAATCTTCTATCTTCTGTGCACTTAAAATGTGCTCACAGTGAGTTATGGACAGTTGGAATACTGCCAAATCGCGTGAAGTATGCCGGCCCTTAAGACGTAGCACTGAAAAGAAGCGCGGCACCCACATCTCCCATCACGGTCCCGACACCCAGGAAGTGGCGGAACGAGATTGCTATCTTCAATTTTCAAGATTATAGGCTCACTTACAACGTGGAAAGCATGTCAAAACTCTCAGAATAAAAAACTTTTTGTAGCTACAATTTTTTACCGCATTACAGAGAATGAGTTGTCTTGCATAAGCATTCTCCATCCTAGTTTATATCCTGTGCAGCTAATTCGTCCATATTTCACAAGGGAAGAATAGTAAATAATAAGTTGATACAGCCATTTGTGATAAAAATAGGTAGATCAAATCTGCATTCACTGACTGTTGCGGGAAAAGTTCTGAGCCATCTCTCTTGCTACAAACGGCTGGATATACTCAGTATCGTTTCTTTCCGAAATTGCAAATGTGGAGTGCCTTGTTTTCTAGTCAGATTCGTTATTAATGAACATAGGATGTAAAAATATTTTTATTTTTAATATTTTTAAAATAAAATTTTTTGAATAAGCTATTTCACTTTGGACTGCAAGGATGTATTTTTTTACCATTATCGTTTGGCTGCACGAAGATGACAAGAGCAATAATAGTAAGAACCAGAAAACAGTTAATGATAAGCGGTACAACGATCCGCATCATTAGCGATCCTCTGCAAATCTTGTTATCAGTGGTGTACACAGAAGTGCTTGAAAATACATACGCGATCACTATTGCCATATTCACGAACATAATCCCTACGGCTGGGATCTGTGAAGTTGCTCCAAGAACACTCATAAAACTTTCTGCATAATGCGTGGCATTTCCATCCACAGTGAACCAATAAGACACATAGTACTAAATGCTTCTTATCCTTATGAATCGCTAATGAAAAGCGGTAGTTTACCACACTAGCCTTCTTTCACGACCTACCTGTGGTGCTATGGTGATGAACATATTCCATGACATTAACATACCGATACCGTGCAATAAAAATATGCCGTACACTTTATGATTGCGATCTACGGAAATCAGTGAATTTGAAAAAGAAGAAAGAGATCCTTTTGAAGGGGATGTAATTGCACTCGCTTCCATTTCTGAAATATTGTTTCACTAAAGAATGTAAGCCATGACTGACGATGCAACGTTGTTGCAGAAAGTAAGCATGCGAAAACTTTCCGCATTCACCTTTCCAATGTGAAAATCAGGAATATTCATAATTTGTTATCAATCCAGGACACTTTATCAAAATCGACGATGATTGGAAAGAAAAGAAAAGCTCGATATTGTTTGTAAATTCGTTTTAAACAGTAGTTCGCTTTCAGAGCTACGTTGTATCCTCATTCTTCAATGTTTTAATTTTGCATCTGATCGCATCATCACTAATGCTTTCAAAAATTTGCATTACCACTCCCATGTCAAGGAAAGCGGGGAGCGCGAAGATGAAGCAATTTTGGAAAAAACGAAATTTCGTAGGTGTGCGAAAAATTTGAAGTATAGGAGTAACTAAACAGTCAAGAAGGAAACCTCTAAAAGGTTTCTAAGCTAGCACAATTCTGGTTAGTATTTGAAAATAGCGTGGTTATTTTCAAACGAAAGCGGGTTGCTGCAGCAAACTAAAAAAATTTGCGATCTGTTCAGGCATTTTACTGGTTGTTCTCAGTCGGGGTAAAGATTTTGCATATGTCATTTAAACAAGCAAATTCACTTTCTCGTACTCGCTTTAGTGACGGATAGCTGACGATAATCCTTGCTACAAGGACAGCTCGCTTTAGCTCCTTCAAGTGATTTGACAAGGATGCCACCTCAACAACCTCTGACTGAAAAGTAGTGGCATTTTCATCGAGGCCACGACTTTTTAAGCATACAGAAGTACAATTTCATTGCTCTTACTCAGATTTTTGAGTTCGATGGACAAGGGACAGACGTCTTGGAGCAAATCTATGCCACATTCCCTTTCGGGTATATCTTGCAGTAGTGTTGCATCGCCACTAATTGCGCCCGAGGAAAGCTGGCGTCGCGAATGCGACCACGCCCCTTGGCTTCGCTCACCTTCTAGCCTGATATGGAGCAATGCAGGCCGGATGCAATGTCCGAATAAACTTTATGTATTCAGCAGGAGGAGAAAACGATGAAATAGGTAGGGGGATCAAAACTGAACAAATAACATTGTTATTGCCGTTTTTTTCTCTCACCACTAGCCTATTATCTTAAGCCTTCATTTTCTGATTTGTATGAACCCGCCCATTACCTTTACTTTTCGTTTTGTATTTCGAGCTATTTTGCTAATTAACATTTGATCCCTTCTGTCCAGTGGCGTACCGAGGGGGGCGCCCCCCCCCCCCCCGAGAATAGGCCGCGAAATTTTTGAAAGTTACTTAAATGTGTTATAGAAATGTGCAGAGGACTTGTATTTGCTGTAAATGATTACAATAATTTTTAAAAATTTTTAAAAATTCTAGCTTTGTAAAAAAAATTTTCGGGGGCGTGGCTGCCGCCACGCCCCCTTTTTCTGGAATTTTGGGATCGGGGGCCCAGAAAATTTTGAGAAACATCCCAAAAATTTTTTCGGAGTGCGTGGCTGACGCCACGCACCTTCATTGAAAAAATTTTTTGTCGCCCCCCCCCCCCCCGAACCGAAATCCTGGGTACGCCACTGCTTCTGTCATATGCTGTAATCTTGTCAACTGAGATAGTTTGAAGTATATCATGCCACTAGTGTCGTGTTCATTGTGTGTTGCTAATCGAGATCGATAGAATGAATACTTCTGCAGGTGCAAGTCGATCAAGCGGATTAAGTGGATCAGATAGAAGCGTGCCTGAGAACGCAGTCGAGGTAAGGGGAAAGAAGATTGTCGTTCGATGAAGCAAGGAAAATGTGCTATGGCAAACCGATGTAAAGCTCCTGAAAACGAGTTTACTTAGGGTGGCTGTTTCTTTACGAAGTTCTTTTGCAAGCCTCTGAGGTGATTTTCAGCCTCGTCGTTGGTTCTTTTTTTGGGGAACAATATAGATGCTGGTGAACAACGGACCGGTGAGCTATGCTGGCGCAAGTAACTGAGAAAATTCAGTGGACGAGCGGGGTGAACCTCGCTTACTGTTGATGTACGCTGCGCTTTGGGTGAAAGCAACCTCGGGCAGGAAAGCGACTTTAAACGTCGGCCGCTATCGAAACCTTATAACTGGTTAATGGTACCCATCTTGGAACCGTAGAGACACATCATCTTTCTACAGATAAGAGAACGATTTTTTTTAGTTTTGCTTTTTGACCCGTCCAAGCGAGCAGTTTCCATGCGATACGAGCCTCTATAGAATGTTTTGAAGTGGGCAATGAGACTACGAATATAATATATTTTAAGCTGTTTGAAAAACACTGCCAATGTCTGTTGAAGCCATGAATTGTATGCGAAAAGTTTCTCTACTTCGAGGTGTAGGATATCAAAATGATATCAACACATCAGTTGCGTGATCTTAGCGAAGGTGCTTAATTATGAAAAATTTATGACATGGACTGAACCGGCTTCCATAGATGTTCGGAACGTGTGGCTTAAGGAAGGTTCCGCTTATTGAGGAAAAAATCGAATAGATAGAAAAGAAAAACAAGAAAATTTTTCGTGAGTTCCGCATGCCAAAACCAACTTATTTTCTAGCCAACCTAATAATTTGATTTAGCTCAACTCACAGAGTAGGAATGTTTGCCTTTTTGTTTGGACATGACGCTGATATGGAGTCGCTTAGTTTGCACAAGATCTAAGACTAAAACACATTGCAAGAAGAAAACTTTTTGTTTTACTGATGCTAAATGTAAACAGCATGTCGATTATGAAAATGACACATTGGAGGGGAATTATTTGAATGGGAAATACTAAAAGCTCATCTTAATAGATATGAAGTAAAGTCCAAACAGTTAGTCCAAACACGGCACATTGTATTGAGGAATATTTCAACTTAGAAGTTGAACGACAAACACAGGCCATTGTGTCATGTCACGTGGTTGCTCTATAAAGGATTTCCGACGTTTGATAATTTTTGCTTTTTCGTTCTCTATCGTATAGTGAGCACTAAGCTCAAAAAACGTTAAGCTTTGTGGATGATAAGATAAGCAAAGCTGTTTGTGTTGCGAAATAATCCTCTTTGGTTCGCCATCGTAGATTTTATTTAAGTTATAATCTAAAAATGAATGTAGCAACAATATACTGCAATCATGCCGCTGAGCATAATTTCCTTCCATAATTAGTACATGCTGTTATTGCTGCAATGTCAAACGTAGGTAAAATGGTGAAATTTGGTCCTGCTAATTTTTGCGGTGTTTATGAAAATTATAATAAGATTAATGCTACTGAGACAAAATTTCCACGCTACATGAAGCTGTGGATAAATCTTCAAGTTATCCGTAAATTAGTGTACGGTTCTAAGTCTGCACACTATGCACAGCAATCAGCAACATTCTTACTAGTAAGATCTCATTGAGACTTTTCGCGTAATGAAATAAATGTGTCTTAATAGCTAATACACATATAAATCAAAGAACAAGCAACGATTAACCAGTTGAAATGAGTTTACACGCAAAGACTGGTTAGTTTGTTTGTTCAAGATAGTTCGTCATGGGAGAGACAGCAGATGGTAAGAGAAGCGAAAGAGCGCTCGACCAGAGAGACGCCGATAGGTCCGCAGTCTTTGCGTGCTATGAATCGCCTATAGGTTCTAATCTTGCAAGCGTCAAGTAGCATACATGGTGTGCGGTACGCACATTGAGTTATAAATGATGAGCATAACAAAACTAAAACATTTTGCGGTAGTTGCGTTTCCGATATTTCAAACCTGCTACAACAAAACCTGCGACGGGACTAAAGTTTTGCAACACATCGTTTTTAAAGTCCACAAGCATTGCAAAGTTTGTTTCTCAGATGGAAAATCAGTACAGAAGAATAATGTGTCGTAACTGTTCAAACAACGTACTAGAACAGAAGAGGTTACTTGCATGACAATAAAATCCAGTTTCCGATCGCAACAAAGTTAGTATAGAAGTGTAATCCTGCAAGGTGAATTAGGCAAGGGCAGCATTTGACAGCAACAAGTAGAAGGTCAAACAAAAAACTAAGTAGGAACCTTTCTTAAGTAAAGTGAACGATATCTTAAGTAAAAGTTGAAGCACATCTTGACGAATTTGAAAATCGATCTATATCTCTTAGCAAATCAATCGCATTAATTTGTTTACCACACTAATTCATTGCCAATGCGTACTGCTTTATAGTGAACTAGCTGCGGTCCCCGGTCCCGCCCGGGCCGAGAGTCCAGAATGGCCCAGCATAGGGTGTGCTTCAAGATGTATACTTACCAGTCCTCCACTTTCTTCAGTTCACATCTTCTGTGACTCTCCTGCTTCACCTCCTTGTCAGTTCCAGCGCTCGTGTAGTATCCGTGGTGAATAGTCTTCTTTCTTGACCGGCTCGCTTCATGACACCGCATGCTCCTCACCGCAAAATGTAAATGATCTCTACCACCCCTTACTACTTAAATTGGAGAAATGAATGGTATAGCCTTCATTTTCCTTGATTTTAGTAAACAAAATCAATAAATCGATAGAAGGACCCAGCGAATTGTCGAAAAAAGTAGCCTATCTGATGCGCCGTGTCTCATTTATAGGGAAACAAAATTCAGCCTCTTTGGTTCACATACAAAGGAGTCTATAAGCCACAAACATCCTAACAAACACGGTACAGTGTTTGAGTTTTATATATATACTAGCCGGCGGTCCCGGTTTCACTCGGGCTCCAGTTTAGCTAAGAAGAAGTTACTTACACTTACGCTTTTGAGCTTCTTCTGCGCAAAAGGGCATTGAAACGAATTGCCCGCATCTTTCCGACATTGACATTAAAATGAGCTTTACCATCCCCTGACTACATGATCACGGCAAAATGATTGGTTTGAGCATGTCAAGCCTCATTTTCCCAGATGTAAGTAAACAAATCAACAAATCAATAGAGGGATCCAGTAAATCGCCGCGAAAAGTAGGCTATGTTCTGCGCCAGGGTCCAAAACATAAGTGTGCAAAGTTTCAGCTCATTTGGTACACTCAGAAAGATTTGTATAAGGAACATACTTATTAACAGACAAACACACTTTGAGTTTTATATATATAGATAGATATATAGATGATGAACATCTCCTCCATTCGTAAATTCAAAAAAAAAATGCATCTTTAGTGTCAAATTGTGAGAAAAAAAGGTGTTAGCAATCGGCTGCAAAACGTGTGGTTCGCTGCCGACAGGCGATACGTATTATCTCTCATTTCTGCAGAGTTGCACCGCGAGAGAGATAGCAGTTCAAACATTTTTCCACAGACTTTTTTAGCTTACGTTCTAAAAGATAAAACATGGAAGAATTCGTTCTACCTTCCTCAAAAGCCAGTTGCAATTTCTAAAAGATGAGCACTATTTGATAAACAAAATTTCAGCGACAAAATCACCAAATTTTGCGGAAAAAGAAAAAAATTTAAGGAGTGCAGCAGCTGTTAGAGTGTAGTGCCGTTGGGCTATTATCTTCGGATAAATGACCTCAGTCAATATTTCCACTCCCTAAGAGACACTGTCAAATTGAGGGCCTGTGTTAATCCAAAATATGTTGACACTCCAAGGTGGGAAGTGAGTTGACATGAACTTGGTCAAAGACACCATAAAAGGAAGTGAAGTATTTCCAATCAGTAAATCAAACATTCAAATGCCTAATGCATTTAGTAACGCACCTCAATGAAAACAGAAGAGTTTCCTGTGATTGAGAAATAATTTTGAAGGAGAGGGCGAACCAACGATGAATTCATAGAATTTTTGTATATTGCGATAACATTACCAGATACTTTATAGACGCAATAAAAGCCCAAAATTTGCTGGTGGTACGAGTTTTTCAGAATTCCATAAAGATATGGCGGCAATCGAATGGTATAACTGGATGTGGGTAACCAAATAAATACATTTCGACAAATCAGCATTAGCGTCAAAAGCGAAACTTGATCTGCAAGTTCACGCGAAATTGACTGAACATAATTTGATCAATTTCAAAAATTGAAGACATATATCAGTAGCGAGTGCCACTTTTCCTTCAAATTTCGCTGCTTTCTCGCTCACCTCATTAAACACATTTTTAACCATCTCTCCCCCCCCCCTCCTCCAGCAAAGGCCTAAGCTTAGCCTATTCACGCCCTTCAAAAGGACCACTCTTCGCTTTTTCGGTCCTGAATGAACTATAAAAAATTATTGTGAATATTCAAAACCTAGAAAAGCAGTGTTGTTTTTTGCTTTTCGCTTGTCAAGTATACACATCTATTTGTCGGGAGGCAACCAACATAAACGATAGCTTGTGCCAACCATATGCGTTTCGTAGCTTAGTTTTCACATTCTATAATTAGAAAATGTTTGAGAATTCTTGGGAGTTAAGCACGCCCTGATATTAACTTTTTGGTGCCAATTTCGATCCATCCGGAACATCGTGCCAAAAGGCGACTCAATGCTTAGCATGATGTCAAACGCAGGCGTATAGAAGTATGCTTATAACCATCTATAGTTCATTTCTTGGATTGGCTTGCATTATGGTGCAAGTTCAAAAACATTGTCCAGGTGTGGTGAGAATTTGACACAGTGCAGGAGCACGGCTCCTGACTAATGTGACACTTCAAGTCCAATCGTAAAAGATGGTTTCTGAAGCAAGAAAATCGTTTCGGAAAAAATAAACGGTACGCTAATCCCCCCCCCCCCCTTGACAAGTTTTGTCGTGGTTAATACATTAGGAGTACAGCATTCGCCACATCAAAACTTGTCAAGGAGGCGGGCTTGGCGTACAGCCCCTTTTTTTCCGAATCGATTTTCTCGCTTCAGAATCAACCTTTTCTGATCGGACTTCAACTGTTGCATTAGTCAAGAGCCGTGCTCCCACTCTGCATCAAAATCCCACCACCCTCCAGCTGACCTGGACGAACGTCTCCAAAGTAATCGTAACGCACCTGAAACAAAACTTTCCGTGATGTGGGCAGCGATCAGGCTAGATATGTTCTTTCTGAAAAATGCGTAAACTTGTGATCTTAAACGTGCTTTACGTGTTTATATGTGTTCCATCAGACATCATTGCCACAAACAATCTATCACACAATTCACTTGCTCCATTACGACCTTGGACTTATGCGGTAATTGAAAAAACAGCTGCACACAATAAGGCACGTTGCGCTTGCTCACGCAGAGAGAATGTTCTCAGACTTTGTTATGAATTTTCGCTCAAGAATGAATCTGGTTATGACAGTGAGTGTACTACTCTTCAAATCAGTATTCAGAAGTGTAGAAGCAGACAGTAAGAAGAATTTTGATGAGGTCACTCGGTTCAATAACTTGTCCTATTCGGGCCAGTATTGGTAGCATTATACCATAGGGTTCGTACCGGATTTTGATGTCAAAGTAAAAGTATTTGTACTTCGTGTAAAATAATTTGTGGAGAATTCCTGTCAAGAACATTGAGGCAATTTCATAAGTTTGCCCTTGTTGCTACATGCCCATAACATCATAGCAAAACTTGCAAATAAAAAGCTACGAAACCTGTAAATGCTATCAAACAGAGCTCATCAAATTGTCCATATCTCTTTATAATTGAGAAAAGGGGTGTCCCCAATAATATTAGCGTGTGAGTAGCGGTCAAAACTTCTTTTGGGAAAAAGAAAGTGAGACAAGAATTTATTACAAGAGAAAGCGTCAGCATCAGACACAAACAGATCTGGATTTTCAAAACTAATAAAAATATTTACAAGCAAAAATAAATCTGCAAATCATGAGCAATGTTAATTCGCAGCATATCATCAATATTAGGTTGTCCCTAAAGTTTTATCGGTTTTTTCAGACCACTATAAGACCACGCACAATAAAGACCCAAACGAGTCTCAACATGCGTTCGATGCAGCTTTTCCTTCCCTTTCGTATGGATACATTCTCAAACAACAATTCTATATGCTTTTTTTTGATAAATGCAAAAATTCTCCACCCGTCAATTTTATGAGCTCACAGTTAGGCTAATTTTCAAAAATTTCGCTTCAAAGTTTCTGGAAGGGTTAAGCATGGCCCGAGTAGATCAATTCTCGGGCTATATGGTGACATTTTTAGATTCTTTTAATATGCTGTTTTGAGCTCTACAAATTGATTCTTCGAAGGTCTCGATTTTTGGCAAAGTCGTGAAACGCAACTGCAGCAAAAGCATGAAAACTTTTGAAGTTTTTGCGAACTAAAACTTATTTGTTATTGAATATTATTTATGCAAGCTATCCAAGTCTGATTTGCTTTGAAAAATCAGCTTTTTGGAATTTTCGGTACTTTTACGTGTTGAACGTAATCAGAAAGCCGCGGTTTTTCTAAATAATTAATACGGGCTTGATAAAAGTGCTCCATGTAATCTAAAATATGCAATGTAGCCAAAGGTTTGTTCTACATGACAGTTGCCAGCGCTCCCTGAAAATATCAAAATAAAGGTTCTTAAAATTTCGGAAATGTTTGGCGTTACTCTTGAACTGCTTAGAAAGCTATGACGATAACACTGCAAAGACAGGGTACGTCAGAGAGCAAATATACCTGTAAGAAAGGGAATGCAAATCTGAATCAAATGGCACCTAGATCGTTTATGGATTGATCTGTGATGTTCTGTGAGTTTTAGTGAGCGATGAAAAAAACCGACAAAATTTTTGGGACAATCTAATATTAGCTCAGTTGTTACTCTGGTAACTGTATTCAAACACTAGAAAATTTCAGTGATATTATGTATTGATTGGTTGGGTTTATGATTCAATTTATTTATTGTTGGTTTTGCCTCGACGAGCAACATTTGATGCTATCTTGTGGGGTGCGGAAATCTGAAAGTGAAAATTTTTTGAGCTTTTCAAATAAATGCTACTTGCCATTTCTCTCTCCGAGCATCTTATTCTTCATCAAGTTCCGCTCTTGAACCCATTTAAGGCACTCAAATCTCGCTGACGCGGTTTTTAAGTTGCTGTATGAGTAGTCACCACTCTTTCCACTGTGACGCTAACGTTGGACTTCGAACGTCGTGCGCACACTAGAAATAGAACTGATTTTCACTTCGCTAATTCAAGCTTGAAAAAATCACCAAATCCCAATTTCTGGATGACGAATTTTCGATAATTATCATTGGTAAATATTGAAGATAACGGAGCTGTAACACCATGCAGTCCCATCCCAACAAAAGCGAGATTCGCTAAATCTAAAAGAGAAACTCGCCAAAATTATGAATACTATTAGGATGACTAGGGGCTTTGAATATATGTAATCTGTTGTACAAAAATACCTCTCTTAAATCACCTCAAAATAAAATTGCGAAAATACAGCTGTGATTCAAGGATAACATAGCCAAAGATAGCAAACAGCCTTAATAATCATAAATCACTCACCTTGCTTAGCACTTGTTGAAACTCCTAACATGTAGATTAGCATCAAAATCGGTACTGCCATTGTTGCTACCGGGATTGCGATCTGCAAACATTATGAGGATTTACTTGAGTTGAGAGAACATTTGCGTCGCCAGCACTTCTGTCGCAGGGTGATCGTTAGACCAAAGTCCGAGCTCAGCTATTAGCAGACTTGATAATTTTCTGACAAATGTTAGTTTGAAATATTGGATAGTTGATATAATTAGCGGATGGTTGTTTCGTTTTGTTTTCTTTCATGAAAGACTACCAATTTCGTAAAATGACTCAACCACTAGCTAGCAGAAGAAAGAAACTTATTATTTCCAATGTTTTGCAATATTTCCAATGCTCGATTTTGTAAAAGGAAATCGCTAAATAAGGACGCGAAGCGAAAACATATTCGATCGTGAGTTAAGATTGAGCCAATTTCCGTCGACCAAATCTCTCTCCAAATAAAAAATTAAGCGAAAGTTTGGAACTTTTGTAACGACTGCGAATATCAGTAAAGGTAACCAGACGCACGAAATTTGTTGATCGACTTTACATGTACCAGCAGAAGTACATAAATCAATTGGTTTTGTGAATTCCCTTACATTTAGGTCCAGCAAAGCACAAAGTCTTAGATTTGACAGAAATATAAGAGTACCTGTATGCACAGCAATTTGAGATAGCGCTTTTGCATAGTTCTCGTCTTCTGCGACATTTCATTTCTGCTGCTGAGAAAACTAAATGACAAGCAGATCGCAACAATGGCTAGTATGAACGTCCCCATGTCAAGTAGGAATATGGTCAATACAGCAGGACGAATACTTGTTGGAGTATAAATATGAAGTCGCGGGGTATCTATCACAGACCGGGCACACGTATATTCCTGAAATTTGAACAGTTTAAACTGAAGTATAGGAAGTACGCGAAAAGTAGGGCACCTCTAAAACCCATTTTCTTGCCTCTGCTTGATCTGGAGAAATGATAGATAGCACAATAGCTATGGGTACACAATATACTATGAATAATGCAATACGGAAAGCCGCAAGTACTGAAAATGTTGTCAGGATATTACGGTTGATTTGCAGACGCAAACAATGCACACGCCGCAGCGTGCACGCCGCCGCCCGCCACTTCCGCTGCCTCCGAGTCGTTCAAAAGTGGACAGAGACACGCAAACTGCTTCGCAGCGCCGCAGAGTTTTAATACAGTTTAAACCTACCTTTCTGGTTTCTGAGAAAATTATGTGGAGGCGCGATTAGATGACATCGGTGTAGGAAGAGATTAATTATCGTTAAAGCAAATAACGGAACACAAGATATAAACATCAAAAGAACTGTGTGCGTTGCTATCGACATCCATTCCGCAAGAAGGGAACCAGCGTAACCCATTGGCATTGGTAAAAATACAACTGGTAGCGCAAGAATATCACAAGTGAAATCAAAAGTCATCGACGCCAGTTGGTATATAAGTAGCCACCATTTGTACGATCCCATTTGCTTAGTGGACTTTTTCACAATGCAATAAACGGCAAACATATTGATTGGAGGAGCAACCAGAGATAGAACTTCCATGCTTGTCTTGTATAGAAGTGGATCAGCATCAAGCTTAGGGCATTCAATCATGAGGGGGTAGATGATATGTTTCTTGACGAGCTTGTAGGCGACTGATAGAGATTAAATTCATTACTGCATTATCTGCAAACCACCTGTCTTAGAAGACTGAGATCTATCTCGATAAGCGGGGACACAGAATAATTATTTTTAACTTGCGTCATTTCCTTCTCAAACGCAGAAAAAACGTCATGAAATTTTGGTCCCTTCTGAAGTTTGACCTGGTCAAAATATCCGCTGAAGTACTCAGAAATTAGATCCTGCAAAGGCGCCACTTTTAGAACTCTGCATCCTTCTGTTCCTATTTCGGATTATTTCAAAAAAAATTTTTTGAGGAGCTTGAAAAGTGACTACACTTATATGGAAGAATTCCTACAATTCTGCCGCAACCAATCCCTCAGTAATTGCTAGATGAGCTTTTTCCCCCAGTCGGCGATCTGGGAGAATGATCTTGTTGGGATGCCTACACTAACGAATGATGGTAATTGAACAAAGAATTATATTTGCATATTGTGGATAGAGCCAATTATGCTACCACTGCTCTCTAAGCAAACAAATCGTCATTTAAATAATTGATTAAACCATTCACAACTGAATGATGTCAAAAACCATCGCAGTTTAAACTACACTAATCGATAATGCGCTTACAAGGAAATGATCAGAGGAAGTGGCTAATTCAAACAAGCTGAATAATATTAGATGCAGAACAAAACGCTGACTTCGAATCTGTATTCCGCATCTGCTTAGATTCTATGCGAGCGAAGTTATGAGCCTTTAAAAGCCGTTATTTTGCTGAAATTCGTGCACGCATAGTGCAAATTTGGCAGTACAAATCCATGTACGGCTTTATGCGGGTCCAAAACATGCAGCTAGTTTACTTTATATTCTTGAAGCCTAGAGGTAAGTTAAAGGTGTAACATTGTGCTCAATTTCGCAATTTATATGTACGATTTTTGCGCAATAAAGCTGCTCATAGCTTCCTCCACAAAAGCGCTAAGCAGTTATGAAATATAAATTCGAAATCTTGTTGAATACTGCATCGAATGGTGGGCAGCTTGCTTGAAATGGCCACTTCGACTTCTGACCATTCCCAAGATGACTGATAATAACCAAATCTTTCGGTGGACATATATTAGGCTGAAAACTAAGTTTTGCAACTGGTTTCATAACTTCACTCTCTTTGAATATGGCGCACTCAAACTTTGGCATCATGTGGAAAGCAATGTGAGCTACAAGTGAGCACAAATTGTCAAAATTTTGAACACGAAATAGAAAAGTTTCAGGCGTTTTTCGAAAGCTAGTGAAATTTGAGAATTTTTGGGGTTTTAAGCTAAAGTTAAGCCTTTGGCAGCCTAGACCAGGCGCAGTAATCCGGATTCGTCTACAAATTATTGCTGGAGGTTGACTCCTTTGGTCTACTGAGAAAGAAACAAAATTTAGGGGCATATCGAGATTTGGCGTCCTCATAAAGTCGAACGAGTCGACGTACGCAAGAGCTGCTGGGGACGACCGTCAATGACTAAAGAGTCCAAAGCTCAAATTCCGCCGAGACTTTGCATAGTAAGGTTATTTGACCTGCCAAACGCAAATATCACATTCATTTATTGAATCAACGCCCTTTTCCTTGTTTAGGGTGAGACCCCATATCGTACACACAGTAATCCTACAAAAAAGCCCTTATCACGCAATTTCACTATCGTTTTCGTGATGAGCATGTCGAATAACACCCCTATGCCAAGTTGTAGCCAAATCCGTCAAACTTTGACTTTTCCCCTTCATACCATGCACCTACCGTAACCTTCACTGCGACGTCAGAATTTGGTAGGACAGCAGCTGCGCTTGTAGCTTACGTAATAACCAACGCAGTGGCAAAATTTGAGTGCGCCATGTTGAGTGAGAGCGAAGTTATGAGACCAGTTGCAAAACTTAGTTTCCAACCTAATATTATTCTAGCGCATACTGTAAAGGTTAAGTCGTTTTTTCAATAGCATGATTTATTCAATCTGCAGCAAAGTGGGACCCCCGCAATCTTACCATTTTTTGCAGTACGAATATTTGATTACAAGCTCCTCCATTTGGAACCATCCAAATCAATGTAGCCGTTTGAAGATCACATATCTCCAATGCATAGCTTCTTGCGAGTGACTGAATTTTCGAAATATTCGGTCGTTTCAAAAGTAATTTCGCTTTTTTCAAACGGGCGCCACATTTGATGGAACAAAGGTTACTAAAGGATCTTGGATGCATTCGATGCAGCATTTCATTCTCTTTTTAATGGTTATGAAATTGTTGCAAAACAGTCAATGAGCTTTTTGAAAATAACCAAAATCTGCGATCCATGCTTTTTGAAATTGTCAAGTTTCAAGATTTTTTAAAACTTTCACATCAATCCTCAGAAGGAGTTCAAGTAATATTTCGTTAGAGTAGACCTTATAGGATACAGTACTACTTTTTTTCTCCTTTCCATAGCTTGTCATACATTTTTAACAGAATTTTAACTGATGCTACCGATTTCCATACTTGAGCAGCTAAATCTTCGTAGACCATCAAAAGAAAGGCAGCTCGCACACTATTCGATACAGCATTTTCTCCTCTTTCTAATACATGTTCTTTGTTTCCGATTCGTTTAGTTTTCGGAGAGAAATCAACATAACTCATTTTTTTAGCGAGCCCCAGGCTGTACCCGAAAAACTCGAAATTTGATATTTCGAACCCGTAAACCCTCACTTGCTTTGTAAAATTGATGCTGACTCATAGTACCATCTTGGTAGTCTCAAATTCCGAAAAATTATGATGTTTGATGCGATTGTGGCTGAGGTGGGCCTGCCAAAATCCGATAGTTCTGTTAAAAAACCTAAAAAATATTACGGCGAGCAACGAGGAAGAGAAAAAAGTAGTAATGTATTCTATAAGGATTACTCTATCGAATCGTTACTTGAGCTCCTTCTGAGGATTGATATGAAAGTTTTGAAAAAATCGTGAAACTTGACCATCACAAAAAGCATAGGTCGCAGATTTTGGTTATTTTCTGAAAGCTCATTGAGTGCGCTGCAACCATTTCATAACCTTTAAAAAGAGAATGAAATGCTGCATCGAATATCTCAAAGACCTTTTAAAAACCTTTGTTCCATCACATGTGGCGTCCGTTTGAAAAAAGCGAAATTACTTTCGGAATGACCTAATTTTTGAAAATTGGTCTCAAACATTCACGTATTTGGATACTGAACTGTAAGCACACGGTAATGTCCTCGTTCTCGAATGTGCTCTATCAGAATTTCGTACGGAACACTAACATAAAGTGGGTGGACGAACATAAGGGTCCCTGGCGGAGTGGAAGGAGGACAAGATTCACAACTTTAATTCTGCCTTTCTTCTGCACAGCATCTCCACCATCTGGCTACCAAAGCCTTCAATAGAATGCCGAGTGCAGTGTGAAATTCTCGATATAATTTGTAGTTGAGAGTGCTTGTAGCGTAATTTGAATAAGAGAAGCGAGTGCCCCCCCCCACGACGGAGAAGTTGTCGTGTTGATTGATTTCGGCATGCTCAACGACCAGATATTTCTGGGTGGAGGACTATATGTCGCCGAAAAAGGGCGGACCCCGCGGTCATTTGCGACAAGTACGCACCCTTGTGCATGCGCGGACATGCGTTCCTGCAGGGAATCCGCGCGGGACTCTTCCAAATTCGGCGACATAGTCCTCCACCCGATATTTCTCAGTCGTTTGCTGGTCGTAAAAAGCTTTTTTTTGCATTTTAAGCATGGATGTTCCACTGAAAATGATCGCACTCGCTTTTTAGTGCAGTAAGTCAGCTACACTCACGCATTTCGGTCGAATTGGTGTACGAGTATACCCTCTGCTGCTCCGACTTTGGCTGATTTTCTCTTCCTTTGCTTTCATTTCTGTATGAGCTTCTCCGTGCCAGTTTTCGTATTTTTGGCAAGCAAAAACCTTGATTAAATCCCGCTCGATAAAGATGGAAACAGTGAAATTCCAGACCGTTCAAGGTACATTTTGTTTTCAGGCATCTATCAAAAATGGCGTGTGCTGTAAAATGACTGAGCAAATGACTATCTTGTCTAAGGACCCTCACAATTAAAAAAAGTCGTTTGGCATACATGAAGTTGTTATTTAAATTGAATATCAACAAGGCAAGCTATACATATGTCTCACCATGCATCTTCTTTTCCTTTTGATTAAACCTCAAATATAATTCTCCCATATTGATCAGTGCTCTCCCTTTTCCTTCAACGACGCTTTAGCATAATTTCAGCCAAAAGAACAATAGCATTCTATACAAGAAAGAACAATCTAACGATATGTATACAATAGCATTCTATACATATCATTAGATTTCCGTTCTCGATAAAATATCAGATACGAATCTATCCTATCAATGCTTCTCCTCTATTATCACGTCTGCTTTGCTGTTTTGTCATGATTTTTACCCAAAAGAATAGCATTGTGAATGCCATTAGGTCTTTTGTCCGCATGCATATAAATCTTTGGTCTATGTCATGGCACATACAGTCGAGTAGATTTCCTGCTTAATATAGTGTCCCTGCAGACGCGACAACGCTGGGGCGTCAATAATTGCCTGACTAGTTCACGAGCTAGTGTTTTCCATGTTTTCTTTGCTTATTCTATGCTTTTTAGGTGATTCGTTGCTGATGAAGAAGAAAAGGGTAAGTTAGAGGGTAATTCCTGTTTTCTGAACAGTTTTCATCGCATATTCACAGATATCCACGTGGAAGCAGTTCGCGTCAGCTTTGTCTATTTTTTTGTCACTTCATGTCTCTTTCTTCCTGTGAGGTACTTCTTTGAACGCTAGTAGGTTTTTACGATTGACTTATTGTCAATATCAAGTACTTGATACTTGAAGTACTTGATTAAAATGCTATTTCTTATGGATGAAAGCCGAAGTTGCTGCAAGACAAGCCAACTAGCGTTCAAGAAGGAGGAGGTTTGAAAGAAGAAGTGACAGAAGAAAAGGAAATGACAAAAAAATAGACAAGAAGCTGACGCGAAATGCTTCCGCGTGGATATCTGTGAATATGCGATGATAGAACTTCTCAGAAAACAGAAGCTACTCTTCAACTTACCCTTTTCCTCTTTTAGCAACAAATCAACTAAAAAGCATGAAATAAGCAAAGAAAACACTGGAATACACTAGCTCGGGAACTCGCGAGGCATTTATTGACGCCCAGCGTTGTCGCGTCTGCAGGGACACTATATTTAGCAGGAAATCTACTCGACTGTAGCTTGCATTTGCTTCTTATGCTGATTTGTTGTATGCAGCACTCAGAAGCTTGTCTTCTTGCATTATTGAGAATCGGAAGAGAATAAGGTTGTATATTAGCAAAGAACGACTGGAATTGCTGAACGATGCTGTTTTGGAGGGCTATTTTTTTGGTGCAGTTCACAATTTCATGAACATTCTTGAGGATTGATTCTAATAATTTCAGGCACTGTTTAGCTTTCTTCAATTTCGTCTCGTTCCTGCACAATTTTGGAACTCTGCTAATGTAAAACAAACTGGTCGTAATCCTTGGGACGGACTACCACTGTTAGCGGGTGGAAGACTCTTCGGGGGATGTTGGCCTCGGACTAATAGAATAACTGTGTGAAAGAGCAATATTGGTGGTTCAGATTTATTTGGACAAGTACACGGTTGTGCGAGCGAACCGTTCACGGTAAGCTCGTAAGGCGAGTGAGGTCAAAGCCTCCGAGATACGAAAGGGTGGTAAGGCCCGCCCACTCAGCGGGTGGTCCCTCGATACGGTAATTGGGGGAAAGCATCGTACGATGATAACCACCATTTGGTCCAGTATGGCCATGAAATGCTTAAGATTCATCACTCTAGTTGCTCTCCATGAATTGTTGTGGAAGGACTTCGAAAAGCATGAATTGTTTGCATCTATCCGCTATAAAGATTGTACTAATTGTAAGTTCAGTGCCTAAGTTATAGAAAAGGCACTGTTACGTACAAGAGAACAACATAAATGCGAAATCAAGTTTTCTTGCATCTACAGATAAATTAATTAAAGGCACCGTGAACCCTATGTAAGGGGTTTTGAGCTTTTGGCGGTTAGGATATTAGAACACCCTATAAAGCCGAAGACGCGGAGCAAAAATCGCTTCGAAATAGCAAGGCATGAAGACTGCAAGCCGGAACCGCCCCCTGCAGTAATTCCCGCCCATCCGTGCGCGTCCATCCAGTTGTTTCGAAGAACAGGCCCGCGGGTCCTCCGGAGCGAAATATGTCAGAGCTTTCACGGATTTTCGACTTTATTTCGGTCAGGGACACCGGAAGGCCCCGGAGCGACCAAAACATGGAAGCCGAGAACTTAAACGGAAGGAGCCTTCAAACGCGAGGCTAGGAAAAATAGAGCCGGTTTCAAAAATGAAAGCTTTAAACTGCAGCATCGAAGAAACGATTGAAAACGAAGTATTACATTGAGTCGAAAGCTAAAAAGGGAGAGGTTGGTCGAAGTGGTCCCTCCGTATGAAATGTAAATCATCCTGAAGAGCAGGAAAGTTATCCGATTCTAATTCCAATATCTGCAAAGACCCTCTTAGAGCGGAGTTACGAGTTATTTTAGGTAAAGTTAAGGGTTAAAAGTGTTTAAGGTTTTGGTTAAGTAAAGACTGTCCTTGTAATTTTTCCGGCGTTAAAAAGGTTGTATAAACGTAACCTAAAAAATAAGACGAAAAAATGAAAAATTGAAAAAAAGGAAAAAATCAAAATGATTTCAAAGTCGCGCCGCGTGTTTAAAATTCTGCTCCAAAAATTTTTTATAAATCTTCTCCAAAAAGTGCTTTGCGGATAACGACAGGTTCACAATCATATTTCATTTTCTCTACAACATATTCATGTGAAGGCCACTTCATCTATTATTCCTTTCTTGTAAGCTGTGCAACACTTATATCTCTCTTTCTGAATATGATGCGTTCAAATTCTTTATGTATATTATACCTGCGTTCGAATTAAATCAAAATCCGATTACTTGAATAAAACATTCAAATACATTCGCATTCAAAATTGCAAAATGTTCTTGACTTGAAAGATTGGGGTCAAATGATGAAGGTGTGTTCAGTACTGCATTATCTGCAAACCACTTGTCCTAAGAGGTTAAAGGCAGTGGCTCGGCAAATCTCAACCTAGTCAAATTTTCGCTTACCTGGGGTTATTCAATTTCCGAAAATTCACTTTTGAGAGCATAAAAACGCCGAAAACGAGCGTTCTTCAATGCCCTTCCCTTTGGAATTGGACGAGTGCAACAGGGCTGATGACGCCGAATCGTTGCAGGACCCTATGGTTATAGCATTGCGGCGGGCAGCCTCCAGTGGTGAGAAAGAAATTGCCAACTCGTCCGGATGCGTGTAAGAATGGCCTGCGCGTGTAAGTTTGAGAACAATTTTCTCGGCAAGGAGGGCATGCTGTGCAACCGGGATTGCACTGTTTTCATGCTTGGCCAATAAGGAGTCTACCACGTTAAAATTTCGAGTTGTTGAGTTTTGCCGACCCACTGCCTTTAAGATTCACCTGATATCAGAGAACGAGAAAGATTACTCTTGATCTGCGTCATATCCTCCTCAAGAGCAAAAAAAAAGTCTTGAGACTTTGAAGACTTTGAAAACTTCGAGACTTGAAAATTTTAGCTCGGTCTCCATGGGGTTCACCCTATTCAATCTATATATACAAAGCAGAAAATCTGTGAGTTTGTTTGTACGCATTCGGGTGCAGGTTGTGCAGGTTGTGCAGGGTGTGCAGGGCGTGCAGGGTGTGCAGGTTGTGCAGGGTGTGCAGGGTGTGCAGGGTGTGCAGGGTGTGCAGGGTGTGCAGGTTGTGCAGGGTGTGCAGGGTGTGCAGGGTGTGCAGGGTGTGCAGGTTGTGCAGGTTGTGCAGGGTGTGCAGGGTGTGCAGGGCGTGCAGGTTGTGCAGGTTGTGCAGGGTGTGCAGGGTGTGCAGGGTGTGCAGGCTGTGCAGGTTGTGCAGGTTGTTTTGGTGTGTACCAAGTGAATTAGGGTAGACGAAGTTGTGTGGAATATTTATTCACACTGGCGTAGATTAGTTGAGAGCGATCATCGAGGTGTCCCGGTGTGGACCGGGGAGCAACCTCTAATACATTCGGAGGCTCCTTATATAGGAAGAAAGGCGGAGCCAAACCGAATACAAGGTACAAAGTATACGAGTTGGTGCTTAAAAGGAGATGCCGCCGATTGGCTACACTCCTGGCGCACAGGTACCACTCACTCTTGAGTGATTAGATACTCGAGAGTGAGTAGCTCACCATTTAGCCTACGGGGATCCCGTAGGCTATACATATTATAGAGTTCATCAATGGTTGATGATCCAGAATCATCAACACTCCGGGCGAGCGAGAGGAAAGTGAGATCTGGTAAGATCTTAATCAGCGTAGACACATGTGAGGTTGACTAGTAAGTTAGTGAGCATTATGTATACAGAATAACGATCTTGAATAAGAGCTGCAAATAATGTTAACATTCACACGAAATCAATTCAATTCACAATATATGCACAATGGTATGATTAGTTGAGGTGGTTGATGGAGGCGAATTTCGTTTTGGCATTGCTCGTCGTTGTCGTTTTTTCCTCTTCGTCATTGATTTTGAATTGATAGTAGAAGCATTATTGATGGTCATATTCTCGGTAGGCGCCGTTTTGATAAGGCATGAACTTCTGTGATGTCTGCCCTTCGTCATCCTTGTCTCTGCTTGCTTCCTAAGAACGGCGAGGTGGTGGTCATTTTATTCGACATCATCGCAGAGCCATCGGAAGAGTTTGATAGGGAACGGATTGTGTTCAGCCAATGTTGTCTGTCTGCTTGAGCTTCACGGAAGATGGAAGCTCTGAGCGTCTGCCTCATTTTTCTGAGTTGTTTTCCTTTAGATGAAAGGAACTGTTGTAGTTTTGTTGGCGGAGATGTTTCCTGTAGCGCTGATATGCAACCGAAGGTACCAACGAGTCTTGCTGTAGTGGCGGTGCGACTTGTTCCTGATATGACGTATCCGAAGATCGTTGGGGTCAAAATGAGCCCTGAGGGGAGCGTGAGCACTCTCTCATTTCGAAGGATGACAAAATTTATGAGGTCTTGCCCGATGATCAGGTCCGGTAGAAGGCTTTTGTGAGAGAGCGTATCCTGTGCAATCATCAGCTTTCCGTCTTCGATGAAACGCAAGTCGGCCTCCGTGAGGCTTGCCGTCTGCATATCGGTAGTCAGCTTCTGCTTTGTATGCAATGACAACTTCTTGAGCTTCTCGGAGCTGTGAAGACTCTTCAAGGTGATGTGCACTTCAGATGAGTTGAATTTCTCTTGATGTTCGCCCATTCCTGATGTAGTGAAAGAAGTAGTTCGAGCGATCGGAAGCTTTAGTTCTTCACAGAGTCTTGCTTTGATGAAGCTTCGTTGCGCCCCGGAGTCAAGAAGTATGGTCGTTGGTTGGTAGTCCCACTCTGCTTCATTGAAAATCAATGCTGAGGCGGTTTGAAGAACGCACTGATTGTGCGCAAGTGGAAGTACGTCTGTGATGTGGACTCCTCGTTTATTCTCCGAGCCTTGTACGACGTGCATGTTACTAATCTCGCGACAATCCTGGTTGATGTCACGTTGTGTCCAAGGAGGTGAATGTTGATGATCGACTGCAGGATCGCGGGATTGTGCGAAGAATCCACTGCGTCGTCTTTCTTCTGGCATGCAAAGAGATCCGTGGTGCGACCTCTGGCATTTAGGGCATACTCCAATATTCGTACAAGCGTTTGAGTCGTGGTTTCTTACGAAACATCTCCAGCACGCTCCTTGGTTTGTCGCTTCACGTCGTCGAGCTTCTGGAGTGGTGTATCTCGGGCAGGTATAAGGCGAATGTGGTTGTCCACATAAACACAAGCGTCTTGGTTTCGTAAAGTGTTCGTTTTCTTCGCATGTGGTACTCCTTTCATTTTCTTGGTCATTCGAGTGGTAGTCGGTTGGAAAGAGAGTCTCCGTCGTTAGCGAGATTGTTTCTCGTAGTAAAATGATGTTGTCGATGGTGTTCAGGATTTCGCTGACATCAAATGGATCATCTTGTACCGCTTCTTTCTGGATGGCGGTCGTACAGATGGATTCGGGAAATTTGGAGAAGATTATTCGACGCCAAATTCTGTCTGCGTTCATCTTTGCCCCAGTTTGTTCCAGGTGGATAATCCTTGAGTTGATTGCTTCAAAGGTGCCACGACAATCTTTCGGATCATCTGAGGCCCTGGGTAGTTTTTCGATCTCGTTGATGAGTATGTCTGCCATGTTGGCAGAGCGATCGAAATGTTTTTTCAAGATATCTATCGCTGTCTGATATCTTTCTCCAACGACGGGGATGCAGCTTAGAGTTGCTGCTGCTTTTCCCTTTAGAGCTTGTTTCAGAAACAGGAATTTGTCCGTGTCGGATAACTCCTCGTCATTGTGGATGAGAGATTCGAATACTGTCCAGAAACTGTTGAACTCCCGGAAGTTGCCTGAGAACGTGGGAATTTCAAGCATGGGCTTCCGAATCTTGATCTGTCTTTCGTTGCGTTCCGGAGTTCCAGCTTGCCCGACTTCACTACTTGGCTGACTCGGTATGCTTGGAGTATTGCAGTGCACAAGCGCACTTTGTTCCTTGAGTTCATGTTGTCGGAACTGGATTCTGTTCTGCCACTGTACTGCCATGACCTCCAGATGAAGAGAGTTCAACTCAAGGTGTTTGCTGAGCTCAGTCATCAGCTTTTCTCTTTCCTTTTCCTCGTTTCTTGAGCCGATGTATTCAATTGCGGCATTCACTTGAGTGTCTTGAAGTTTGACAGCATTTTGCAGAGAGTTGAGCAAGTGCGTGATTTCTCCCATTTTCCTTTTGATATATGTCTCGCATTCAGTCTTGTCCACAGGAAAAGTGAATGGTGCGTCAATTTTATCCACTTCCGACTCGTATGATTTCACAAGTGCGCAGGCATTGTTGATTTTCGATTTGAAGATTTGGAGCGCTGCCATTCTTGTATCGCACAAAGTTGTGTTCGGTGCTTCCGTTGAGTGCTGATGGCGAGCGTCGCAACGTGAGATGCGTATCCTCGTTGTAGATAGACTTTAGAGGACGACAGCAAGGCTGGCCTCTTGTAATAGCTGTCCTTACTGGGTGCAAGGAAGCCTTCTAGTGAGCTGGCAATTGAGTGCCGAGCTTCTACTAGCTGTCAGCAAGCGTGCCTGGTTGGCTTGTACGCTGTACTGAACGGTGAGGTGTGTTGAACCTGTACCGTGAGGATTGATAGCAATTGAAGCTCAAATTCTGGATGAACTTTGAACTTGTTAGCTATTGCCAACTGGTCCTTTACTGATCTCTGGTCGTCTTATGTAAAGAGAGCACAGAGATGTTCAATTTGCAGTGGTGTTTGTCTTACCAAATGACGCTTTTACTAACTTCTGGTCGTCTTACGAAAAGAGAGCTCAGAAGAGTTCAATTAATCAATGGTGAGAAGTTCTTCAACCGGGGCTTTTACTACTTTCTGGTCGTCTTACGGGAAGAGAGCTCAGAAAGGTTCAATTAACCGGTGAGAATTCTTGAGCTGACGCTTTTACTAACTTCTGGTCGTCTTACGGGAAGAGAGCTCAGAAGGTTTCAATTAATCAGTGATTTTCTGCCAACTAACGCTTTTACTACCTTCTGGTCGTCTCACGAAGAGAGAGCTTAGAAGGGTTCAATTAATTAGTGGAGAAGTATTCAGCTGGGGCTTTTACTACCTTCTGGTCGTCTCACGAAGAGAGAGCTCAGAGGGGTTCAATTGACCAGTGAAATTTCTTCGGTTGACGCTTTTACTACCTTCTGGTCGTCTCACGAAGAGAGAGCTCAGAGGGGTTCAATTAATCAGTGAAGAAGCCTGCCAACTAACGCTTTTACTAACTTCTGGTCGTCTCACGAAGAGAGAGCTCAGAAGGGTTCAATTAATTAGTGGAGTGTCTGCCACGCGGGTCTTAGGCCTTGAATTCCCGTTCCTTAGGTAAAGGAGTCGCTCAGGAATTGCAAGGAAGTTCACTGGCCGATGCACCAATTTGGTGTGTACCAAGTGAATTAGGGTAGACGAAGTTGTGTGGAATATTTATTCACACTGGCGTAGATTAGTTGAGAGCGATCATCGAGGTGTCCCGGTGTGGACCGGGGAGCAACCTCTAATACATTCGGAGGCTCCTTATATAGGAAGAAAGGCGGAGCCAAACCGAATACAAGGTACAAAGTATACGAGTTGGTGCTTAAAAGGAGATGCCGCCGATTGGCTACACTCCTGGCGCACAGGTACCACTCACTCTTGAGTGATTAGATACTCGAGAGTGAGTAGCTCACCATTTAGCCTACGGGGATCCCGTAGGCTATACATATTATAGAGTTCATCAATGGTTGATGATCCAGAATCATCAACAGTTGTGCAGGTTGTGCAGGGTGTGCAGGTTCTGCAGGGTGTGCAGGGTGTGCAGGTTGTGCAAGTTGTGCAGGTTGTGCAGGGTGTGCAGGGTGTGCAGGGTGTGCAGGGTGTGCAGGGTGTGCAGGTTGTGCAGGTAATGCAGGGTGTGCAGAGTGTGCAGGGTGTAAAGCGTGGGGAGGGGTAAGTGAACATGCTGATTCGAATTCATTATTGAGAGAACCGGGCGGAGCCGGGTTTGCCAGTTCGTAATTTGACATTGCAGTAATGCGCTGCTTTTGTCTTAATGTGCGCAAACCTCTGCAACCTCTCAAATTTCCTGGGTCTAATCTCCAAATTATTGAATTTCTGAAAAGCTGAAAAGGCGAACTCCTTTCCTTATCATCTTATATATAAAGCTGAATGTCTGTTTGTACGTATGTCTGTATGTCTGTCTGTCTGTCTGTCTGTCTGTCTGTCTGTATGTGTGTACGTATGTTCCGAATAGAAAATTCCATTTCTGAACCGATCCGGACCAAACTTGGCACACATACGCTACGGGCCCCGGCGGGTGTCATAGGCTACTTTTCGTCATCGATCGATATCGATTTTATCGATTTTTATCGATTTTTTTGCTGAGTTCACCTACGGGGCTGGGAGTTGGCACAGGGGGGTAATCGAGCATGGGGATTCCGAATACAATATTGGTTTTCAGGATTATCGATTACTTTTATCGATTTTATCGATTTTTTTGCAAAGTTTGAGCTACGGGGCTGGGAGTTCGCACAGGGGGGTAATCGAGCATGGGGATTCCGAATACAATATTGGTTTTCGGGATTATCGATTACTTTTATCGATTTTATCGATTTTTTTGCAAAGTTTGAGCTAGGGGGCTGGGAGTTGGCACAGGGGGGTAATCGAGCATGCTGATCATTCCCAAGGGGGTGATCAGCATGCTCGATTACACCCTTGTGCCAAATTCCATCCCCCTAGCTCAAATTTTGCAAAATCGATAAAATCGATAGAAGTAATGGATAATTCCAAAAACTAACATTGTATTCGTAATCTGCATGCTCGATTACCCCCCTGTGCAAACTCCCAGCCCCGCAGGTCAAACTTTACAAAAAAATCGATAAAATCGATAAAAGTAATGGACGATCCTGAAAACTAATATTGTGTTCGTAATCAGCATGCTCGATTACCCCCTGTGCAAAATCCCAGCCTCGCATGTCAAAATTTACAAAAAATCGATAAAATCAATAAAAGTAACCGATAATTCTGAAAACTAATATTGTATTCGGAATCCCCATGCTCACTTCCCCCCTGTGCCAACTCCTAGCCCTGTAGGTGAACTCTGCGAAAAAATCGATAAAAATCGGTAAAATCGACATCGATCGATAACGAAAAGTGGACTGTGACACGCGCCGGGGCCCGAAGTGTATGTGTGCCATGTTTGGTCCGGATACGGCGGAGCCGGGTAAGCCAGCTAGTGTCTTATAATAAGCGGCTTAATCTGAAGTTGTGTGGAGTTTGTCCGTTACGAAATTACAGTGAGGAATGATTTACGATACTAAACATCATGTGCGGTTAAGATAGCGAGTATGGTTCATTTTTAACTACAGCTCACGTTGCAATAAACCAAACAATGATTTGAGAGACAAGCTCTTAGAAAGTGAGTTTACCACGGTTCACGATGCCAGTGCGAACCTCTGCGAAGCAGAGGTGAAGCACTGGTGTGAAAATATTTTCTGTAGTTCTTCCACAGTCAATCTTTTGGCAATCACTAGGTGGCCCTTCTCCTCGAGTCTCTGATGCTGTGGGAGGATGTTTTTCGTGTTAGGGTGGCTGCACAAATGGAATAATGGTTGTTGAACAGAAATTATACTGGCACTTGTGGATAGAGCCAATCATGCTAAACTTGCGGCTTACAGAAAACAAATTGTCATTTGAAGTAAATGCGCCTCTATATACACATAAGGGTCTCAAAAATCATCATAGTCAATCAGAAATTAGTCCAGTATTTGCTAAGATGACTGATAATAATAAAATGCTTTTGAAACATTGCATTTATTTCACAGCATGACATATACGTATAGATTGGTGCTTTACGTGAATCCTTACAATCTTTGATTTAACTTTCTTGGCGGCTGGAAGGCGGTGCTTTGTGACCTGATTAAAGCTGCTCGCGTCCGCGACGCCGTCTGCGTCTCACCCGCGCGCGTGCTCTATCACTGTCTAGCCTTAATTAGGTCACGAAGCCTTCCAGCCTCCAAGCCAGCTGAATTAAAGGGTACAAAAAGTACACAATAAGGCACAGATGAGCTATACTCACTTAGTAGACAGACACATCCACAGATTTACACAGAAAACTTGGAAATTATTTGCAATCCGAACACGTTTTTTATCTTGACCTTGACTTGGTACGGAAGATTTTTGATAAAATTGCATTGTAATGGTTTGAGGCACAAGGCAAAAACTGGAAAAAGAAAACATACCCTCAGATGCACGTGAGCCACTCAAAATAAAGAATTTTGACAGAGATAGTACAATCTTTCAAGCGAACAGATAACTAACGGTGGATTTGATGAATTCCGCACGATGAGTCTTAGCAGAATTCTTTCTATTGAAATACATTTGACTGCACATTACTCACAATTCAGAATATCAAGAATCTTTGCAGCAAGCTTTGCGCCGTGCTGCCCTGTCAGCATGTTAGCGTGTGTTCCGGTGATTTCTCTAACAGCAGTCACCTCCAGAAATCTAAAAGTCATAATGTAATCAAAAACTGCACTGTGTGCTAGGATCTAGCAGCTCACCTGCTCCATCCTAGATCAGATCCATCGATGGAGAAAATGTTAAAATTTCGTACAGTAGGGTAAGTGGTAGTGTTGTGTGCTCGTAACATTTGCAACAAATCCCATGAGTTCACTTGCATCCAGAACCGCGTTTCTACATCAATTTCATAGTCTGATAGGTCGCTTTCCAGGCTCTAAATTTATGATAGAAAATATGGTAAGGTTGGACGAGAAGTTTTATAAATAAGTATTTATATATACACAAGTATTAAGGATTAGCTAGTGCAGATTAGAATAAGGATGGTAAAATCGAACTCCCTATAGGTTGTTTATGAAATCGTGACGACGGATTTGACTGCGGTCTTTGCGCCCACAGGATCAGAAAACACTCATACAAAAAGGCATCACCTTAAAGGCAGCGTCCAGGCAAGTCTGGACCTATAGGGATTTTACGTGGAAAGTGCTTTTGGGGCCCTAACTAAGCCACTGCCCAACCGGCAGCTCAGATAGTGCCCTAACGCCTGAGATATTTCCCTCGAAACTGGACCCCGCGATAGTGTTTCGCATGGCATGGAGCAAAGCGTGGATCCTGGCGCGAAACTGCCATGAATCCATGCGAATACGTTCGCGGGGGCCAGTTTCGAGGCGAGTATCTCAGCCATTAGAGCACTACCTAAGCTGCCGCTTGGGCAGTGCCTTAGCTAGGGCCCAGTACTTTCCACGTAAAAGCCCCATAGGTCCAGATCTGCCTGGACGCTGCCTTTAACTCTCAGCTCAGTCACCTCCAATGTCCAAATACTGTCATATGTAAGCAAAGAAACCGTCCGAGTATAGATGAAAACCAAGAGAATGCGACTGCCGGAAGGTGCGTGCATGTCGCGCGCGGTCGCGCCATCGTCACGATTTTTTAAATGCGCTATACATTTCTTGTACATAATCTCTGCTCCCCCTAGTTTAGCCGATAAAACATCACGAGAAGCGCAACTAGCATTCTTTCAACAAATGGCTTTGATTTTTCTACCTCTTCACCTTTTTTCCGTAACTCTAGCACAGTACTAACCACATCATAGTCAAAAAAACATGATAGTTCTTTTCTGTCATATGAGACTGTCACTAAATGGCTATGAGCTTTGCCACGGAAGCCCAACACTGAATGGATTTGTGCAAGTGATAATACAAACGAGTTCACTAAAGTAAAAGAGTATCTCACCTTCAAGTGTTCCTCCAAAGAATACTCCATCAGTGATTCATAGTTGCTTCCACTATCGATAACAATGACATCACAGGGTGCGTCTAGATAGTTGGAGATCTCCACTGCCATTGTGCCCCCGAATGAAGCTCCCACCAAGGTGATCGCACCCGTGTCAGTTGCTTGCTGGATCTAAAATGGATTTGAGTATGGCTTCTTAAGGGAAAATCCGTGACGATTTGTCATGGCAATCACAACTCTTACTATGACATGCGCATGCAAATCTACAGCGGTTTTGAACTGAATATTACAGACGGTGCGGCTCGGGTCCTCGCGAGCCGCCTCGCTTGAGTTCTCGCCACGTTCGCCCTCAGCTACGGTATTTCCCAATACCGTATCCTTAGGCGTTAATGGCTGACGAGCCTAAGAAGATGTACCCAGAATGATCCGGCAAACTACCGAGAAAAGTCCAAAAGCGCTCAAAAAACCCAAAAAAGCCCAAAAGCGCCAAAAGGTGCCGGAACACCCACTTCCGCGCACGTTGTGGCGCCAAGGCATGTGTGTTGATTTCGCAACCGAGTCTTTGGGTTCATTTTCTGTCCTCCGCACATCAAAATAATGTCAGAATTCTATCGAAAGTTCGTTTCAGCGTTCCTGCTCTTTCTGGTGCTCTCGAGTTTTTTCGGGCTTTTTCGAGCTTTTTTGGGCGCTTTTAGGCTCTTCTCGGCGAAGTATGGCAGGTCCCAGACAATTCGCGACCACTGCCTTGAACGAGGCGGCTCGCGCGGAACCGCGCCGCGTGACACTCAAAGCCTCTATAATTCACCTTGTGTTATTATACATAGGTGACTGCGCAACGTATTTCATGATTTTGCTCAACCACCAATTCACCTTGATTCAACTGGCTTGGCGAAGGTGGGGCTTTGTGACCTACTCAAGGCCGCTCGCGCCCGCTACGAAGTCTGCGCCTCTATCGCGCTCGTGCTCTCTGATCATTATCTAGCCTTAATTAGGTGACGAATCCCGCTTTCCAGCCGCCAAGCCAGTTGAATCAAAGGGTAGGACTACTGTAACGTATATTGTAATGCAAGGACGCTTTTCGAATGACATGTTTTATTCAACCTGCAATGAATCGCCGCACTCTTCCCATTCTTTGCAATACCAATATTTCATTTGAAGTGCTCTTTTTAAAACGACTTTTAACTTTGCCGTTTGAAGATTACGTACCTCTGATGCGTAGCTTCTCGCAAGTGACTGAATGCTCTCGAAAAATTTGGGATCCTCGGTTTCAAATCCGAACGTGTTTGGATGTTGTACTGTAAGAATATGGTAATGCGTTCGTTCCTGAATGCGCTGTATCAAAGTTGCATAGGGGACGCTGCCACCGTAAAGTGGGTGGATGAACACAAGGGTCCTATGCGGATTGGAAGGAGAGCAGATAAGATCGACAATTTTGACATTGGACTCCTTCCTGCACAGCATCTCCACCATCTGGCAGAATACCAAAGCATTTAAAAGATCTTGGATGCCAAGTTTGGTGTGAAATTCTTGATTTATCTCGTAGCGTAATTTAAGTAGGAGAAGCGAGTGGCCCCCAACGAGGAAGAAGTTGTCGTTTTGATCAAATTCGTTATATTTCAGGACTTTCGACCAGATATTTCTCAGCCTTTCGTCAGCACTAGAACGGTTTTCTTCTAGATTTCCAATATGGCTATTCGAAAGGGAATGGTCGTACTCGTCGATTAGAGGATACTGTAGCAATTCAGCTATTTCCACGTTTTTTCCATATTTCTCCAAAGCTTTTGAAATGAGAATCGCTTGATATGTTGTTGCTCCATTTCTGAATAAACCCAGACCTGGGTCGACTGAGCGTCCGAGTATGCTTTCTGCTACTTCGACTTTGGCTGACTTTCTCTTCCTTTGCTTCCATTTCTGCCTAAGCTGTTCAGTGTCAGTTTTGGTATTTTTGGTAAGGGGGAACTCGTCCAGTACTATCAAGTGATTAGGGACCATGTGCTTGGGAAGCAGTGCAGAACAATTTTTCAGTACTTTTTCCGCTAGCACTACTTCATTATTGTGGGCCATGCAAAATGCTAAAAGTGTCTGCTCTTCTTCATGCCAAAGAACTTTGCACTGCTTGACTTGAGGTATACGGTAAATGGCTGCTTCAATCTCGCCCAGCTCAACCCGATGTCCTGAGATTTTCACTTGGTTGTCCTTGCGACCGATGAAAATTACATCACCGTTAGTTAGAAGTCGAACATGGTCCCCTGTTGAATACGACCCATCCCGTCCCAATACTGCACTTTTTTCCTTGTTCAAATACCCGCGCATTAGTCCGGCCCCCCTTACCAGAAGCTCCCCATTCATTTCCACTCTCACTTCGACATTTTGTATGGCTCGTCCCAAATTTGCACCGTTATCGCCCTTTCGCATGTGCTTTGTCAGTGCATAAGCGGTGGTCTCCGTCGGGCCATAATTTTGAATAACGTTGATCCCGTACTGGATTGCTCGGTCAAACAATTTTTGAGGCAATTTCTCGGCTCCGACAATCCAGTACCGCAGTTCTGCAAGTTTCACAAAATGTTCATTTCTAAAGGTTGACACCAAACCAGGAAAGAGTAAACAGTGTGTGATTGAGTACTTCCCAATCATAACAGTAAATTTTCTCGGGTGGAAATGGCTGGTTTCCACTAAGAGTCTTGCTCCATTGCTGAGAGTCATAAAGATCTCAAGTACGCTATTATCGTAAACAAAGTTGGTGAACTGGTATACGGTATCGTCTGTATGGATTCGAAAATCTTGGGTGGCAGCCATCATCATGTTCGCAACCGCTGAGTGCTTTATACAGACACCTTTCGGTGTGCCTGTGGTTCCTGAAGTGAAAATTACATACGATAAGTCGTTCGTGTAGTTGATGCTTATGAGATTGGCCTTTTTTGGATATTTCGAGATGAGTCCGAGCTCAAGGGGTAATGAGTTGACATCCGGGACATCGAAGCTAATGTAGCAGCTTGCTCGAGATTCTTCAAACAGAGTCCTGACTCTTTCTGGGGGAGAATTTACATCTATTGGGAGATATGCACCCCCAGCAAGTATTACAGAAAGGCAACTCAAAATTGTAGAGGATGAGCGACGGCCAATGACAGGAATGACGGTGTCTGGTAAAAGAGTCGTTCCATTGATTTTGATGTAAGAATTCCTGATGGATAGGGCCTGAGCCCATACGGTTGACATAATATCTTTATAATTTCTTGTAATGTTATCTGGTTCTACAAACGCCGTTTTTGATTCGTAACTTCGACAAAACTTTTCTAGTAACAGGCCTAAGCTCAAAGAAGGAAGATCACATCTTTTATGCGAGCTTTCCTGCTTTGGGTTTTTATGAAGTTTTTCCTGGATGACTGGCGAAATAGCGTCGAATTGGTGAGATTCGATTTTGCCTAATGAGTTAGCAAACCCAGAGCCGGATACGGTACCGAGACGTTCCGCAAGTTCAGAAAATGACGTTGCTTCATAAATGTCGGCAATATCCACTTCTATCTTCAGCTCTTCTTCGAGCTTCTCAGCAAATGCGATTATCTGCAAAGAATTGCCTCCGGTGGTGAAAAAGTTGTCATTTGGTTGGAGTAAGCTTGTTCGTAGCGTTTCTTGAGCTAATCTCAGCACTTTTTCTAAAATTCCACTTTTTGGTCGGTTTTCTAAGACAATTTGGTCTTCTGCCCTTTTGCCTAGAAGAATCTTTCGTCGAAATCGATCCATAAGCTGTTTTCCTACATCGCCAGAGACACCGTCCTGTATCCTAAATGTAACCCGAAAAGAGGAAGACCGTTTGTCCAAGTCCACTTCTATGGGAAACTCTGATTTTATAGGTAGAAGTTCCAAAAGCTCGTCACTGTCATTAGAATCATACTCCAAATCGTATCTACAATTGAAGTAAACTTGAAAAATGGGCGACAGCAAACTATTCACCTTCTGAAACTGAGCTTTCAGATCCATAAATGGAATGTTTTGCTTCATAATTTCATTCGCTTGCTTTTGCAATACATTGAAGCTATTTTCACCGTTTTGTTGGCTCTCCATGTGAAAGACGATGTTGTTGAGAAAGTAACCAACAATGGATTTTGTTTTTGTTGTACGATTTGCAGTTGGGCATCCTATATTGACTTTATGTAGGTTGAACTGCTCCATAACAGTTTCTGCAAGCAAGCGGAGCGAAATAATAAAAAGGGAAGTGCGCTGTTCACGTTTCCAGTGGGAAGCAATTTTTGCAGGAAAGTCGAAAGAGTAAACATTTATTTTTTTGCTTCCTGAAGGTGAGATTTCTATCGCTTGGGCTGTGGCTAATTTTTTGAGGTACACCTCGTCTATTTTAGCCTTTGCACCTTCTTCCTTGCAATAATCTTTATAGGTGTAGCTTTGTCGCAGTGGCTTGGGAACATCCTCTGTTTCCAAGATAGTAAGGTCCTTCTCAAGTTCTTTCTCTAGAATTGAAGTGGACCAAGCGTCGGAAATAATGTGCTGCAATCGAAGTACTGCCACGAAACTATCCTCAGTATTGAACATAACTGCTTCCAATAAAGGTCTCTTTTGAAGCTGCATCGGTAAATTTGCAAATTGAGCAATGCTTTTTCCAATATCTACGCTAAATTCTACAGACAATTGGACATAGGCTTCTGTCATGGAAACAACCATTTGTTTAGGTTCTCCCTCAACTTCAAAAAATATTGTTCTGAGCATTTCATGTCTCTGAATTGCGTTCAGAAGCGCTCTGTGGAGATTCCTCAAGGACA
Source organism: Cylicocyclus nassatus (assembly GCA_958299035.1). Lineage (NCBI taxonomy): Eukaryota > Metazoa > Nematoda > Chromadorea > Rhabditida > Strongylidae > Cylicocyclus > Cylicocyclus nassatus. The sequence continues at coordinate 79,438,455 of CATQJL010000305.1, read as the reverse complement.
TTGTCTTCGGAAATTTTTTGCAGAACGGTAGTAGGTATGTTAATGGGTCCGGTAGCGACAAGTAGTACATCTGCAGTTGTTGTTTACTGAGCGGGCAGCAGAATGAACGTGTCGGTTCAACTATGATTTTCTTTGGTCTCAATGGCGCTGGTAGATTTTGAAGGGTTCTTTTTATCTCTTCTGCGCACAATCGATCGCTGCTACAGGTCAGCTGAAGTTGATCGTCAGCGGAGGTTGTGATATTAACCTCTGGTAGCTTCAAAGGGTCTAGCATCTTCCTGACATCATTGATATCGTAGATGTATCCGTTACTTGCAAAAGTCCTGCATACCGGACTGGAAAAATCACAATTCCAATTGTCCAAAAGAACATTGATAATTTGAGCACATTTTTGGATGAAATCCTCACTAAACAAGTTTTTGTTGTATTCTATCCTGATTTTATCGTCATCTTGTGTCATGTAGACAGTAATCTCGAATTTTGTCACCTCGACCTCTTCCGGTTCAACTGTGAATATCTCACCTTCATAGACGGAATAGTTATCCAGCATGAGCATTACCGCAAAAAGCTTTCCAGATGGAGAAAGTTCAAGAAACTCATCGTAGGTCAAAAATGCATGCGCTATGGCCTCCGCAACCTGTATCATAGCGTTCTTGATTACTTCTGAAAGCTTTCCTCGCGTATCCTGAGCGACCATGACCGTACCGATACCGTAACCGACTGAATTGTACAGTTCTTGCGTTCTCAGGTTGACTGGGAAGCCCACTGGCAGAGGAATTGAGGGGTCGTAGCTAAGGGATTGAAATACTCGGGAGAGGAGCACCAAAAGGGCAACGAATGGGGTGCAGTTGTAGGTGCAAACCCATGAGTTTACAGTATCCCAAAGTTTGGGAACGCAGAAGTCGAGGAAACCCGCTGAGGAACTGGAAACAGCAACTTGTCGTGGACGAGATGTTGGAAGCTGATTGTATACGAAATTTCGCAATTTTGCTTTCCAAAACGCTACATTTTCCGCTTTTTGTTCATCAAACTGTGTAAATAGCCAGGAGTGGAGACGCAAGCCAAGGTCCGGCTTAACTTCTTCATGGTTTAGTAAACGCTCAATGCTACCCACTACAATTCGCATCGAGTGACCGTCGGTTACTATATGGTTGATTTTGATAACTATTTGCTTTTTGTCACAAATGACAAGAAAAGGCGGCTTCTCAAGAGGATTGAGAAATTCTCCTTGTCCAAAAGAAATCTTTTGATAGCACTCGGTTCCGGACAGAATGTGCAGCTTGAAGGTTCCGCTAATTTTTTCAAAACGAGTTCGTAGCGATGGATGTGCCATGGAAAGCTTATTCACAATTTGGATTAAGGTTTTCCGCTCAAGTTTCACCTTGAGAGTAAGTTTTAGAGAGATATCATAGAGTGATCTCAGCTGTCTAGAGCGAAATGAGCGCAGCAACGTTGTCTGTGGAGGAGTTGGCTTTTCTTCTGGATACAAACGAATCTTGGGTTTGTCCTTTTCATTGTTGATCTTCCTATTAAGGGAAATTATGTGCTCAGCCAATTCCCTTATTCGAGAAAACATGAACACATCTACTAGTTGTACATTTATTCCTTGCTTTTTGAGTTCATCGATGAGTCGAACGACCAGTAGCGAGTGTCCTCCACAACGGAAGAAGTCAGAGTTCAAGTCAAGATCCTTTTGCTTCAAAACGGTTCTATAGCTCTCAAGCACTTTACTTTCAATGTCATTTCTTGGCTCCTTCGGTAAATTTTCGTTCTTGTTGATATCGGAGCGTTTTGATAGCAATTTTCTATCAATTTTTCCATTATTTGTTAGTGGTAGCTCATCTAAACGGACAATCATGCTTGGTATCATAAATTTTGGGAGTTTTTGTGATAGCCAGCTTTCCAATTCTTTTTGCTTGGCTTTTTGTCCAATGAAGTACAAGACTATATGGTTATTATTAACCTTGTCTTTTTGTAAAATGGTCACAGCATTTTCGATCCCTTCGAATTTATTTGCTAGAGATTCCAACTCTGCAAGCTGGACTCGATGGCCCTTCACTTTCACTTGATCATCTTTGCGACCGAGGAAATGTAGATAACCAGCTTTGTCATATAACATCTCATCTCCAGTAAGGTAAATTCTCGAGTTTTTACCCATTACTCGATTGCTCAGCGTTTGGTAAGGGTTAGGCACAAAACCGCCTGTGCCTTTACCAACATAACCCCTGGCAAGATTTTCACCACTGCAGAAAAATTGTCCAACTTTTTGCCTGAGTAAAGACTGATTTTTGAAGGAACATAGGCCATAGGTGAGATTTGAGATGACAGGGCCAACACATGTGGATTCATGCCCAACTTTCATATTGAGCAGTGTTTGATAGCATGTTGCCTCCGTTGGACCATACAGCTGAATCATTCGCTTGCCTTTTTTGAGCATTGGATCTAGAGTGTGCGGGGATAGGGTTTCCCCGCCAAAGCTCCATTTCTCAACATCTTTCAACTTCTGAAGATCCCAGTCATCGAACATGCTCATGACAATAGGAGTCATATGAAGAACAGCAATGGGTTGTCTTTTTGACAGATCCTGCACGACATCAGCTTCTTCGTCCGTGATGCTCAAAACTCCACCGTTGAGTAGGGTACCGAAGGTATTGCTGATGCTAGCATCAAAACTGCTCTTTGTAAACTGCAAGGTTCTAGCCCCAGGTCTGAATTGGTAGTTTCTAGTAGCATGTTCTAGCATATTCATCACACTTTGATGATTTATACAAACCCCTTTGGGCAAGCCGGTAGAGCCAGAGGTGTAGATGAGGTAGGCTAAGGAGTCGGAGGTGGAGCGAGGTAAATAAGGAAGAGGTTTTGTACGCATTGGCAGAACTTCTTTTACATTGAGGAAGTTAACGTTTAGAGGGCTTAGATCCATTTCAGTGAGGAAAACTGTCGGGTGACAGTCTTCGACTATAAATTTCAGCCTTTCCATAGGTGTATCAGGCGAAAGACAGAGATATGCACATCCTAGTAAGTGTGCGGATTCTATAGCTGTATGAAGTTCTACTGATTCTTGCATCAGAATGCAGACAATGTCATCTGAAGTCACTGTTACACCGTAATATTGCAGAATTGAGAATTGCATTGTGGGGGCCAAGCTCTGGGCCTTGTCAAAAACTTCTTTGTAGCAGACTTTCTGCTTAGATTCTAAGCAGAGCAATCTAGGAGTCATTGCACATTGCTTAACAAAGGCTAAACCAAGAGTTTTGTTTCTTGGAGTGTCGTTGCTTGAAAACAGCATCAGAGGACCATTACTTTGAAGTTTCTTATCAGCCAGAAAGTTTTTTAATGTACGTTTGAATAAATCCACAAGCTCCTTCACATGCTGCTCAGAATAGCGGCTCTTGTCGTACTGCACAGTAAGACCTAGTTCTTCTCCTGGATGAAATATCCAGCTCTGATCAAATTGAGTATAAAACGTTCTCGGAGTTATACATTTTGTAACCAGTCCTTCCATCTTCGGTAATTCTTCAATCGAAGTGCTCTCAAAGGTGATTACATGCTGGAATAATGGAGTGTTTGCGACATCTCGTTCTTTCACAACTTCTTCGATAATCTCAGTCAAAGGGGTGGTATGATGTTCCATAGCTGAAAGAATTTGCTCCGAGGTATATGAAATCTGCTGTTCAAGTTTTGTAAATTCTTTGTTGAATCGTAATGGGATTGTGTTCACAAACAATCCTACAGTAGTCATATTTTCCGGAGTTCTATTGGCAACTGTGGTTCCGATAATTATGTCATCTCTATTGTAAATTGAGCGTAACGTTTGGACATAAGCTATAACGAGCAGGTGATAGAGAGTACACTGATATTTGCTGCAAAACTCTTCAACGTGCAACTTCTTAATAAAATTGAGATCAGCCATGATATAACCTGCTTCTCCTTCGATCGCTCCGGAATTCCCAATCTTTCCGGAAGGGTAGGGCTCGTACTCTTTCAAGTACTCTTTCCAAAAATCCAGAGATTCTCGCTGTTGCGCAATTTCGTGCGCTTCTTCTGATTTCTTTAATTTTCCATAATTGTAGGCTTGCACTAACTCCTCTCCAAAAACGGCCAAACTTCTACCATCGCTTATAATATGGTGAATTCTGATGTCAAACTCGAAACCTTGCCCGTTTTCGCGTAATTTGGCTGTGATAAGCGAGTTGCTATCAATTTTGGGATCTGCGATCTGGACCTGGCTCAAATCGTGGAAACATTCCGTTCCGGACCTCTTGCTAAGAATCGGTTCTTCATTATCGTACATGATAACTGTTCTTGCTGCAGAATTCACCATAATCACCGAATGAAAAGCGATAGTGAACTTTTTCACCTCCAAATTACCATTGATATCTACGAGCAGACGGATTATGTAGGAATCTCTTTCTGGAAGCATTCGTGCAAGGAACCACAGCCTTTTTTGTTGGGGAGAAAGTGGCAAATCGAAACTGACGCAATCCGCAGATTTTTCTGAGGTTTTCAATTTCGATGGAAGTTGTTGAAGGGCAGCAGCGATTCTTTCAGCTGTCCGAAGGGCAAAGAAGGACTTCAATTTGAGATGATGTCCTTTTCTCTCCAATTCTTGGACCACTAGCATTGCCTGCAATGATAAACATTAATCCTAAAGAATTTTTGACCGGCTCAGTTATTATTATTTTCTAAGTTCTTCCTCTATCAAAGAAGAATATCTCTAGTCCATAACAATTGCAGATACAACTCAGATTAAAAACCAGATCTTTGAACTCAATCCAACCTGACAATGAGAAAAACTATTGCTTTATACTTTTACTTCTTCAGAACAGATGCATGATTAGATTGCTAATGAAGATTTGATTTATAAATTCGAAAAAAATAACTGGAAAATTTCCAAATTTTCATGAATTGTGAATGCAAATTTTGCGGCATTTGTTAGAGGGAATGAATTTGAGTATGAATTTTGAAACTGCCATAAGGAGAATGCTTGTAAGCGAAATTGGAACAACGCACCTAAGAAGATCAAGAGGTTCAGAAATGAAGTTCAAAGAAATGTATTAGCTTATATTATGTTATTTTCCCGAGCCTTTCAAGGCAGTGGTTAGGGAAAACTGCATTTGCGGGCTTCCAATTCATTTTGGCCTTCTGGATGCGCTGGGTTCAGAGGCGTTTTTAAGTGCTATCTTGGCGTAATCCAGCTTTAAAAATTGCTTAGGGGCTTGGACAAGCCTTCTGCCAACCAAGTCGCGATTGGCTGCCTGAGCCGATCAGCCAATTGCCGCCAAAATGGGTGGAATTACAGAATTCTGCATCCAGTCGCTGTTTTCGGCGGTTTTCGCTCGCCCAGCCCCTCAGCAACCTCCAGGCTGTAAAACTCCAAAAAGCACTTTTCTGACTTTTCAAGCGCAGTCCAAGAGTGAGCGGGTCCAGAAGGCCATACTGGTGTGAAAAGCTCGCAGTCGCAATTTTCCCGAACCTCTCCTTTAGTAAAGCTCTAGGAGGAGATTCTATTTATAGAAGAAAAATTGTATTTGTCGGTGGAGCAATTTCGGTTTTATCCTTCCAAATGAACTGTGATTTTCAACAGTTTTCGAAGAAATCTGCTTGTCAAAAAGTCATTTTTAATTTGTTGATATAAAAATCAATAAATTGAAAACCCCTCTCAATTGTTTCGTATGAAGAGGAGAAGTAAGGAGTTCTATATTTTGCAGTATATTTCTGAGAAAGCACAATGAAAAGAAAATAAAGATGTGGAACTCACTTTTACGGAATCTCCGCCGTAGTCGAAAAAGCACTGGTTTGCCATGAACTCTCTGCCCGTATATTTCTTGAAGGTTTTCACCACCATGCTTTCCAAATCTCCTTGGGCAGTTCTCGGCTCAGCTGCTGTTGTTTGCAAATCTACTTTAGGCAGTCGACGTTTGTCAACCTTGCCGTTCTGATTCAGAGGGAACTTCTCGAGAAACACGAAATGCTTTGGTACGCAGTAGGATGGTAAGCGTTTAGAAAGGTAATTTTCTAGTTCGTTAGCGGAAACAGTAGAATCCTTGGCTATGATGTAGGCGACTAACTCCTTGGCTCCATTGATATCGCTGACTATGACAATGCAAGAGTCGACGAGAGCATGCGATGTCACATGGTTGCGAATCTGAAATTTGAGAATTGTTATCAAAATTAATACATAATTTTCAGCATTTATCATTTTACTACACCAAGATTTTATGTATGCACATACTCTTTGGTTCAACTGGAAGGCGGGACTTCGTTACCTAATCAAGGCTAGGTAGTGATCAGAGAGCACGCGCACGGGAGAGACGCAAATTGCGTCGCGGACGCGAGCGGCCTTAATTAGGTCACAAAGCCCCGCCTTCCAGCCGCCAAGGCAGTTGAATCAAAGGTTACACTTGCTCCTATTATCTTATTAACAAGGAACTATTTTTTATGTGTAACCGCAAAATCACCATAAATCATAGAGATCGAAGTTCTCATTGATTTTCGAGCGTGATTTAATGAAAAAAGTAATTTCTAAAATCAGTAGTAAGGATCTATTTATACCTATAATATTTATATTCACTATCTAATTGATACGGATTTTAATAGATAGTATTAAATTGGTTAAATAAGTAATTTTGGTCGCTTTTGCGGCTCTTAGAAATGCTGCAGACAAATTTCTGCCCTGTGTATGGTCTCTATGCAAAGCTTCTGTTGAGTATTATTTCCTACAAAGGAAAGGCACACGGAAGTGACATACCCCAACTTTCTTTTGTGAGCAATTGTGGAAAATTCGATTTTTCAACAAAAAATTTTTGATGGCATATTACACTTTTCATTGTTATTTGCAAAGAGAAACTTGTGCGCATCCAAATACCAAATTAGTAATGTGGCAACTATTTACAGCACGAAAACCAACCTTACACAGATTTACGAGGCATAAGTGTTCTTTACTGAGAGTTAAAAATTCTAAGTAGTTGCTATAAGATAGAAGACCCGGAAAGTTTAAATAGGGAACATTAGAGACTTTAGTCTGGCAATTTAAGTAAAAGCAGCGGGCCTATTTTAGGCAAAACTTTCAACTCTAGAACTGGATCTACTTTGAAGTATAAGTAGAGGTTTGATTAGTACAAATTATGAATTTTGAGTGGAGGTAGGGTTTACTACTCACAAAGAATAACTCACTTCGAGCAGATCCACAATTCTTCCTCTGATTTTCACCTGCAGATCAGCTCGCCCAACAAAATGCAGTCGACCTTGCTGGTATTTGGTGATGTCTCCAGTCCTGAACTCTTTTCCAAACATTCCATAGCTGATCATAGCCGAGTTCAGCGTTGGCATGTCGTGGTAACCTCTGGTAATGCCTAGTCCAGAAACATAATACACTGCTTGATATTTTTCGGGTAAAAGCTGGCCATCGGAATCTCTTGTGAGTAGATACAGGTTGCTGTACGGCTTCCCAATTTCGGAAATCGGTGTGCCCATTTTCATTCTGTTTCCAGTGGTGTAAACTGTTTGTTCGGTGACTCCATGTTCCTGGTAAAAGCGAATGTCTGTTTCTAGCAAATTTCTCAGCGCTTTATCTTGAATTGCTTCTCCTCCAAACTGAACTGTTTCTAACGATGTTAACTTCTCAACATCTGAATTATGTAGCGAAGATAAGTAAGCAGGCATGATGTATGCGTTTGTTACATCTCGCATTTCTTCCATTTTTGGAATTAGCTGATTAGCTAGGACCATCGAAGCACCATTGGCAAATGTCTTGGACAAGTCTGCGAAGAAAATGTCAAAACCGTAATTGACCACCTGGTAGATGCAAGATGAGTGATTGAGCTGGAATGTCTTGGTATAACCTATGACAAGATTGCAATGCCCTGAAAATTCCGTGCACACCAATTTTGGGGTTCCAGTTGTACCGGAAGTGCATGTGATGTAGGCCAAATCCGAAACATCGATCAAATTTCTTGCAATCACTTGGGATTTTGGGTAGCCGAGTTTTTGCACTACCGGGTAGAAACTGACCACAGCTGCTCTTGCGAGATCTTCAAAGCCGATGGTGATCAAAATTGGGGTTCCGAACTTCTCCAATGTTTCCATGGCTCGACGGACAGGCCAGTCGAGACTGAAGGGGACAACTTGTAGACCAGATTTCCATACAGCAAACACAGCCACTAACAAATCAAGTGATCTTTCCATGAAGATCGCTCCACATCTATCCCTTGATGGTATTTCGCCATAATGTCGGCAATACTTGTTGGTAATTAGCCGTGAGAACTGACTGCTACGTTCATCAAGCTCAGCATAGCTCATACTCTGTTCAGAAAATCGTAAAGTACTTTTTGTCAGTAAATTTTTTTTCATCATTCCTGGGACAGGAACTGAGGGGATATCACATACATGGGCAGCTTTCATTCTATAAATCGTCGCTAATTCGCTCTTCTTAATAAGCGAGATTTCACTTAATCTCTGAGACAGTGATACTCTTCCAAACTGCTGCAAAACGAAGAGAAATCTATCAACCAGATCAGTTATGGTGTCTTTAAAGAATAATTCACAGTTATATTCTACCTTGATGCTCAGTGAATCGGCATCACTACGAAAATACCAAATTTGTTCATATTTTGCGAAGCGAGTTGGCAGCTCAACAAATTTTATACCGCTTTCTTCGGTAGGTAGCTGTACCTTATCCATTACAAGCATGACTTGAAAGAGCGGTTTGACGTTGTCGTCTCTTTCAAGATTTAATTCGCTTACTAATACATCGAACGGGACATCGTTGACTTTTGCTTCTGCTATTGCAGCAGAGAAGTTCTCGAAATACTCTTTGATAGAATTCGAGGAATCCACCCTTTCAAGTAGAGGTACGGTATCCACGAAACATCCAACAGTCTTGTGAAATTCTTTGTCCCTTTTCGATAATGGGAATCCAATGGGGAAGTCTGCAATACCTGTAGTCTTGTAGATGAGAAATTTGTAGATTGAGACGAGAATGCAGAAATCGGTGCAGTTCGTCTCTTTTCGCAGATTCTGTAAGACACAGCGCAAAAAGTGTGGTACTTCTTTTGTGTATGACTTTCCAACATTCGTTTGTTTTGCTGTACGAGGCTTATCGACTGGAAGTAACTCGAAATTCTTATCATTTAACTTTTCTTTCCATTTCGACAGCTCTTCTCCAAAACTAAGGGTCGAAACTTTCTTTGCATAGTCTCTATATTGGCTCACTGGTGTGAGCAGTCGCGCCCCGGAGTAAATTGCCTCCATCTCTTTTGCAATTATGCCGATTGAATATCCATCTATGGCAACATGATGAATCACAATGCAGACAGTCACATAATTAGCTGAGTAACAGAGTGCAAAATGTAAACTCTTAGTTTTTATATCGATAGGGAAGTTGACAAACTCTTCTGGATTGTTGGTATCACCGCATGCTAGGTAACTCTCAGTACCTGAGGAGATAATTTGACAATCTGCCCTATAGGTCGTGCGCAGAGTCGTATGTCTCATCACAATTTCATTCAGAGCGGCAACGAAATTCTTTCGATCAAAGTGTTTCAGCTCCATGCGAAAAATAAGCGGTTCATTGAATTGAGCATTTGATTCGGGCTCTAACTCGCCTAGAAAAACGAAACGCCTTTGCTGTGGCGATAAAGGCAAGCAACCCGAATAAGCAGTAGCATCTTTATTCGACTTCAGATTATCAGCACAGGAATATAAATAAGCATCCATCTTGTCAACAGTCGGATAGTTCAGAAGCACGGCTGTAGGAAGCGGATAGTCCGGATACGCAGCTTGAAGTGCCATTTCCAACTCGGCAGTTTTAAGCGAGTCAAGTCCCATCGATGTGAAGGTCTCGTGTTTGTCGATATTCGAGCAATCAGTACCTATCTTCTCCATGCAGGTGATTGTTGGACTGTCGCTTTGAACCGTTACCTCATTCAAGGGCTCTGCCACAACTTCTTTTTCATCTGTGACACGAACGCGACTGATTTTCGCACAAAGAGATCCAAATTGAGAGTACATCTTCAGAGTCGTTGCATCCTCATCTTTATCCACTACAATCCTGAATTTTCCAAAAATTTCGATAGGGTACAGAATTTGCTCGATGGAAGCGATGGGTCTTTCCAAATCGGTAAGAAGTGATAGTAGTTCGATAAATACAAGAGTTATCTCGTTGTATGTGGTGATTGTTTCCTCAGCACGAAGAACACGCAAAACTCTGCGACTATCACCAATAGCAAATAGAGTTACGTCATCCTGCGAAAGTTTTAAAATTGAGCATATTCTCTCCAGAGCCGCAGGTTTGATGATGTCGTCATCACAATAAGGCGCAGAGAATTTTTCCGTTACGGTATAGGAACACTGCACTGCCATAGTCGAAAATGTGGCGTTATTCATAAAGCTTGATAAGGTTTGCTTCCTGAAATATAAAACAAATTGTGCAAATGTGGCGGGGTCAGGTACTGGGTTGATGCACAGTCCTTGCACCAAAAAACAGAAAAAATGTTTTGAAAATGCTTAAACAAACTATTAAATTTATAAAATATGCTCTTTGTTGTATATTAGGATGGCGGATAATTTCTGTCTTTTCTTGTAAAATTCTGAAGGAGGCCACGGCAGGGCGTACACAACAGTATGACTGATGCCGCAAATGCACAAATAGCTAGCAAGTTTACGACAACTTTATAAGCACACTCAAAATTGTCATATTTCTTTGATTTTTTCTTTGCATTTTATTGTGTTTTTTCTTTTCCATAGTTTTAAAATCGATTTTCGCATTGTCTCTTTAATACAATTGCAACAAAAATTATCCGCCAACCTAATAAATAAAAAGTGGTAGTATTCTGTAGTGTGTTTTAGATAATCATTATGAAAAAAATTAATAGGGCAATTTGATAGAATCGAAATTCATAACTATTCCAGACCATTCAATCACTAACAACTTCTCCCAGTCAATAAAAAGTATGTCATTGAATTAAGATCAAAATAGAATTTAAATTCTAGCAAAAGCACTTTTAGCAATTTTAGTGACAAAAAATCGAAAAGTCACTTTTTGAGTATTTTTTCTAGTCATCTTATATGGTTGTATGCCCTCAACAATTTGGCTCCAACATTTGCACAAAGCACAAAATTTTCTCGTTGTCACATAATACGTCAGAACATTCCATTGAAGCTGGAGGAGGTGGCAAATCTTCAAAAATTTTGATGCAAGAATTATGCGTCAAATAACGCAATTATATAGAAAAACGTGAATTTTCATCCCTCTTCATCCTTAAATTGACTTTTACGTTCTCACTCTGAAATGGTTCATGTCATATTCTTACATCTTGGCGTCAGATGCAAAATCGGTCGTAGAGTGAACTCTCAATCTCATCACACTTAAGCTCTTAATATCTCAATCAATTATGTTAATTTCTCGAACAACTATATCAATTAAAAACCAAATGATGGAACGACGAAAGGGTACACTACAAATTAAACCCCGTTAATTTTCTTATAGCATGCAACAGCGAAGTAAGTTTGATAAAACTTTGCTAATTTTGATAGAAAAAAATATTAAAGACACATACAGTGCATTTCATAACCGTGCGACACCTCCTAAAACTTGGAATTTCCGGATTTACAGAAGAGGTCGAGTACTCCATTCAATGCCTATTTGATCTATATATAATATTGAATAAAATGACATCTCAATCTGTCACTCACTTGCTTTTCCACATGTAGAGACATGTCTATTTCTCCGCTGTTTCATAACTATACGACACTTTTGAGCAAGGTCAAACCCGTCGGGCTTTTTCACCACTTTATCAAGTCTATTGGAAAAGCTTTTGACAAATGCATGCATGTCTTCGGTTAAGTGCTGTCACACGCGTCCATAACGAACTGCTTCAACTTTTCAATGCCTCGCACTGTTTGTATCTGCTCTGAACGCTGTGTCAGTAATCTACAGAAATTTTCTGAAGGATTCAAGACAAGACAATATGGTCACACCTTTACAGAAGCTCCCTGCGATGATGGTGAAGAACGGCGGTAAGTAACCTGCGTGCATGTTTTATTTGTGCTGCTTCGAAACGTAGTGCTGTTATCGGCGTTTGTAGAAGGAGAACAGTCGTGGACTTTCTAGTACTTTTTGGCAATCTGCGCGCAAACTTTCTCATCGAAACTTATGCTTTTGAACCACGCAAAATGCTCTCAGTTTATAGAGGAACCTCCGCTAAAGTTTCCCTTGCTCAAATGATGTGGACTTTGCTTACATCCAGCCAGTCGGTCTTCTAGCCATCATAGCGGTCCAAACTAATTTCTTTTTGATTAGATTACACCACCAAATAATTGGCTCATCCTTTCTTTCATCTTCTCTTATCTTGTGAACATGCAAGAGGGTCACTTACCGCTGTTCTCTGCCACCATCGCGAGCAGCTTCTGAAAAGGGACCATATTGTCTTGTCTTGAATCCTTCAGGAGATCTCTGAAAACTACTGGCACAGTGTTTCTGAGCAAATTCAACAGTACGAGGCATTGAAAAAGTTGGAGCAGTTCGTTATAGACGCATGTGACAAGATTGAACCGAAGACACGCTGAATTTGTCAAAAACATTTCCAACAGACTTGATGAAGTGATGAAAAGGCCCAATGGACCCGATTACTCATTAAAACCCCGTTTGCGTTTTTTCTTCTTTGGAAAAAGTACCTTGCTCGAAGGTGTCGTATAGTTATGAAACAGTGGAAAAATGACAAACATGTCTCTAGATGTAGAAAAGCAAGTGAGTAGACATATTGATTGAGATGTTCTTTTATTGAATATTATATGTAGATCACACAGGCACTGACCGGAGTACACGATCTCTTCTATAAATCCGGAAATCCCAAATTTTGGGGGGTGTTATACAGTTCTATAACGCACTGTATGTAGTCATTTTAACTCACTTGCGCAATGCCCGCGAAGTGCACTACCTCAAGACTTCTCTGATCTATCAAATTATTGTCAAAATCAATAATTTTGCCCCTATTTCTTTTAGCTTGATTGGATGAGTAGTAGTAGTACACAATTCTACAGTTTGTTACACTAGAAACTTCTACTGACGAATTACTTGTATGGCGTCGGGTTGCCTCCACAGTGTGCAGGCTCACGTGTTAAATTGCAAATGACCACATCGTACCTGTCATAGAGTCCTTTTTCCATTTCTTCGATAGCAACATCGACTGTTCCTTTTTGAATCTTTATGGAATCCAGTTGTACAAAAAGTGAGTGTTCCCCGTACAAATCAATGGTCATTTTCAAAAAATCAGGAAGCACGTGCTCGAGAAAGTCCTTGTTCCGTGGATGCATCTGAAATCTGCAAACTGTACATAATTACTGCTTGCTGAGAAGAAAATCTAACACAGGGATTATGATCAATGTAGTCTAAGGCAGTGGTCCAGACTGACGGTCCAAAAGTGGGCTAATTAGATCGTCCTCGCGTTTAGAGCCAATAGCCACGCAACGCAAAAAGGAGAGAATTGACGTTGTAAAGAGATACTGGTACGAAGATTACGAAGCTTCTTTCACTTCATTTTTCTTTGTTTCTGTCAAACTTAATGGATGGCATTATCTTTTCAAGGGCATTCATAGAACTGGATTGACTGCTGTGTCTGCTCCAGTGTTACAGATGCATATAACATTCATACATTTTAACACTCAGCTCAGTCACTTCAAGTATTGGCAGCTAATATATAATGCAAAAAATCTTGAAAAGGAAGGAAGGCAAAGGACATGCGATTCCCGAAATTGCATGTGGCCGCCGCCATCATGATTTTATGAGTGACCTATACCATTTCTCCTTAATGTTGTGAAACAATTGTCTAGAAAAAGCGTTCGCGGAGTCCCGCGCCGAACGGTAGGGGAAGTCGCCCGAGCGAGCGCCGGTCAAGGATTATTTTCTCAGCCGAGGGGACAACCAGCCTGTCTGCGCCTGGAGGTCAGGGGATGACCAGGTACCCCACCATAGCAATATCTTCCAGGGCGCGACTCTGCCGACACTGCCGTTAAAGGCAGTGGCTAGGGAATTCGCTAGTGGGGGATTTCCAAAACTATAGTCTTTTAGACCAGGTGAGTCAGATACTGTGCTTGAAAAGTCAAAAAAGTGCTTTTTGGCGTTTTTCGACTTTGGATGTTGCTGGAGAGGCGGGGCGAGGGATTACCGTCAACTTTTTCGTATTGATTGCCTGAGCTAACCAGCCAATTGCCGCCAAAATAGGTGAAGTTACAGTATCCTGCAGTCACTGGTTATGGCGGGAATCCCTTGCTTCGCCACTCCAACAATCTGCAAGGCCGGCAAACTCCAAAAAAACATTTTTTTTGACATTTCAAGCGCGGTACCGGACTCAGCTGGTCCGGGAGGCTATGCCATTGTGAAAAGCCCCCAGTCGCGATTTTCCCGAGCGCCACTGTCCTTAACAACATGAAACTCACGAGATTTTACCATTGCGAATTTCCCACTATCAATGGCTTTTTCCATTATTTTTCATTGCTGCTCGTAAGAAATGCAACATAAAGTTCCTAGAGAAAGGAAGAAAGATCTAAAATAGATTTCAAAATGATCTTCCAAAAAGTGTTAGTAACATTAACAAACAAAGATCTATGTTAAGCTATCAAGAAGTATTGCATCTATATATTCGTTGAATTTAGCGTTTTATCAAGATCAAAGTCGAAAACTCACACTTAAAGGTAGCGTCTCGGCACAAAGATGGGTGCCGGGTTTTTGTGGCGATGTCAAAGTAAACCCCCTGCCTAAACGGTGACACAAGTTCGGAGCGAAGGTGGGGGTCTTCCGGCCTGAAATTTGTTCCGGAAGTGGCCCGAATCTTAAGGTAGGCCCGACGCCGCCCACATGGCAATATCGATTTGTAAGGCCAGAATGGTATAGCGCACACAGTCATGAGCGCAGGGTCCCGCATCAACTTTGCGTCTCTACCTTGCATGCATCTCGCACTCGCTCGAGGCCTACCGTAAGATACGGGCCACTTGGGGGCGATTTATGGACCTCGTAGGCCCCTTTCGCACTGCAAACTTCTGTCGCCGCTTAGGAGGTCTACTATTGCATTATTACCAGAGCCAGTTACCCTCAGCCTGATGGGACGCTGCCTTTAAGCTCTTTATGATAAGCCTGATTCAGAATAACGAAGACCTAAAATGCGGGTATCTTCTAAAATTGTTCGTGTGTAACAAATGAAAAAAAACTCAGTTCGTTACAAAGGGTTGTGTTGAGTGAAATCAGTTGATGGCACCTCACGTAATATATTATATTTCTTTAGCAGTAATCCACTGCAAACACCCCGATTTGTCCAAACATCGAAGGATAGGAATCGCACATCAACCTAGAGATGCACGCTTGATCGGCAGCTAATAAATAAAGCGCACACATAAGCTCTTGATACTGTATTCGGTGAATAAAGGGAAAGGGGCTAGGAAGGGCGAAACGCGAAAACTTGTTAACATCTATTTGATTGGATGGTGTGGTAAGTTTTTTGAATGAAAATTTCTTATTAGTAAAAATTGGAAAAATGACTCGTTTGCAGCGCACAGACAGCGAAATGACTTCAAATTTGGTACGCACATGCGCACTGATTCATAAGAACAAAGTTAGAATTACTTGAAATGAAAATTCCTCGAATGGAAGAGCGTGCCCCAATTTTCTCCAAACTGGGGTGTTAATTGTCACTCTATCGTTAGCCCGAGGATGGCACTTCCATTTGGCATAATTCTCCATAAAGCTTACATAAACCTTTTTATACCTAATAGTTACTATGAAAAGTTTGCTTTGAAACTTCCTCTCTCTTTGCTAAAACCCGAAAATCAAACTTAGCCTTAGAGGAGGAAAAGCACTTTGGTTGGAGGACCTGCGCACTTGGCGATCAAGGAGGAAATTGTAGACTATCAAAGAAGCAGAGGTAATGCCCTTTCTCAGGCATTCATTTGCCTCCCTTGTGGCGGAGTTGCATCGAAGCTCGGCACGAGGTGATTCCTAGGAATGGAAAACAGAGTTTCTCTTATAGCTAGTAGTAAACATGAGTAACTTCACTGTAAAGTGATCAACTTCAATTAGATAAGGCTATAATGCATGTGAGGCTATCTACTAAATTCAGAACCGACTTTTGACAGATGATATCAGTAATAACAGCTTGTTAAGACCAAAAGTAACAGCATCGACACCGTCTAAATAAGCAGTTGATTACAAGTGCAGTCATACCGCTGCAAAAAATCGCACTGACTTCAAGGAAGTTGGTGAAGATTCAGTTAGCTTTGCAAGTGATTTTGTGATAACAAAGATCGAGTGTCTTTCTTATTTCAGACACTCTGATACGCATTTGTTTGCTCGAATTTTCACGCCTCATTCATCTTTTTACTACATAGTTCTGAGATCTTAAATGCCAAACTGCTAAATTCCTAATTTCTAAACTATCTTTCCAACTTTTTCAACAATGTAACAGCATTAAATCAGTGATTTGCTTGCGTGGAGTTTTATTTTATCAAATCTGCATACTTCATAATCTTCAAACTTTTTTTGTTATTGCACGCACATAAACAATGCCAAGCGCTCGTTATTCTCCGCTTGTAAAGGAAAGTTCTTTTCACTGGTGTAATGGTCTCAAACAGCGATTTACTTTCTATGGGAATTCGATTTGCTTATTTCCGCTCTTCTTCCGGTCGCGGGAGAAGACCTTACTATATAAGGTATGAGTCCAAACTCAAAAAATGTTCTTGCAATTTTTTCAAATAACAGGTCTCTCCTGATCCTCAGCCATTCGGGCTTCTCTTTCCGTTCGCTTTAAATGAGTATTTTTGAGAGAAAGCGCGAAAACGAAGTGTGAAAGAGGAAGTCGTACGATGCTTGGTAGGTTCATTTGAGAAGTAAACGTCGAACACACGGCTTCATTCAGACGACCACATTCTACGTATATAACTGGAGATATAGCACTCAATAATAGATTGCTGCTGCGGAAAAAGATAATAGCACCAAACTTGACAAAAAGATGTGCAGAAGTTTGTTTGAAATTTCGTTATAGAACGTTTCAGTGGACACGATCTTCTTGTTGGTCAAAAATGTAGCGTTCGTAGAACGCTACATGTAGCATGAATGTAGCATCTCCATTAAAGGTGCAGGGGATGTGTCCAGCTGTTTTCACAGCTGTCCCGCTTTCCAACTACTTCTACCCACCCTCTTTGACGGCTGTCTTTAGAGACATGCTGCTTCTCGAGATACCTACTCTGACGTTCTCAAAGTTCACTTGTAATCTGCCATTTATGTGACCGACTCAACGATGCTGGTCTGTTGTGTATTTCGCTGGGCCACGAAAACAGGGAAAATATGAAAATGAAAGAGAGAGCATACAAACAAGATCAGCGACGATAGCGCAGAAGCGCGAAAAAAAGTGATCGACTAAGATCAAAATAGAGGAGTACACAAAGTTGTCGAACAGTACTTTAGGCTATTTTTGAGTTCATTGCATATATTGCATACTACGTGTTACTTAGCCAGCTAAAACATCGAGCGAGGGGCATACTATCCGAACTTGTATTTGAAACAAGATATCCTTTGATTCAACTGGATTGGCGACTGGAAGGCGGGCTTCGTGTCAGATAACAAATTCGCAGACTGCGTTGCAGACGAGAGCGGTCGCCTTCCAGCTGCTAATCTCGTTGAATCAAAGGTTATGCACACCACGAAGTCCTTTGTGACAACATTATGCCTATATTGTGTAATTTGTGCGAACCTCGCGAAATTTTTGAAAGTTACTTATATGGGTTATGAAAATGTGCAAGTGACTTGTTTGTACTTGTAAATAATTAAAATAATTTTTAAAATTTTTTTTAAAAATTCAAATTAGCCTTTTTCTGAAATTTTGGGGTTCTGAGCCCCCGAAAATTTTAGGGAGCATACCAAAAAATTTTTCGGAGTGCGTGGCTCACGCCACGCACCTTCATCGGAAAAATTTTTTTGTCGCGTCCTTCTTCCACAGAACAACTTTTATGGGTTCCTTTTTTTTAAGCGCGACGTCGGCCGCTTCTTCCTCTTCTGTTGCCGACGCAGATGTCCGGGTGGTCAGCTTTCCGTTGTTCTTTTGATGGGGTTTTTGGTAAAGACTTGATCTCACGAGACGGTCTATTCCTTGCAGCAATCTCGCGAGATTCTTTCTTATTCAGAGTCACTTTGCTATTTTTGCTAGCTTTCAGAGCCACCTTGCTATTTTTGTTTTTCACAATCTTGCTGTTACGAGGAGTAAGTTTGTTAACAGTAGTTTTCTTAATTTTTTCCAAGGTCAAAGCTTCCTTCGAAATCTTTGCCGTATCTTGTCCTTCTTCCACAGAACAACTTTTATGGGTTCCTTTTTTTTCTTTAAAAAATGCTCAGTCAACAAAATCAAAACATATAAATTACAGACGTTTGCAAATCTCATCATCTTTATCAGTTGACTTATTATCTGCGTACTTGGGTGCTCGAGCGCATGGAAATATCAGCTTCGCAAAGTCACGGTGGATAGATGGCAGGATGTATTAGGTCGTTCCGAAAGTAATGTCGCTTTTTTTTCAAACGTACACCAGACCTTGTGGAAAAAAGATATGTAAGAGATTCTGGTAGCATATGATGCACAACTTCATTCTCTTACTAATGTTTACATAATCACTGCACAAAATCCAATAAAGTCTTGAAAAATTTTCAAAATTTGCGACCCACGCTTTTTGGGAAGCCCAAGTTTCAAAATTTTTCTAAGTTTTTATAACAACCCTCGGAGAGCAAGCCCTAGAGGAAAGAGCACAACTTTTTTCTACTTTCCAAAGCTCGTCATAATTTTTGTATAGATTTTTTGATAGAACCACCGAATTTTAGCAGGCTTGTCTCAGACACAAACGCACCAAACACCAAAAAACTTCGGATTTTGAAACTTACAAAGATAGATTATGGTTTGGCCCTAATTTTTCAAAGCAAATGAGCGTTTATCGCTTCAGATTAGCAATTTTCGAAAATTCCGGGTACAGCCTGGGGCGCCTGGCAAACCTGAATTACGATGGTTTTATCCCGGGAACAGGGCCCGGCAGGAGGTGGCATTTCAGAAATTTGAAAACGATATCCCCTTTAAAGCCAATTTTCTTACGACTTCCCCTTTGACCCTATTTTTGACCTCCCCCCTAATTCCGTGACAGACAATATACACAAATAAATAGGAGCGCATAAATAAATAGCGCATCAAGAGGATGAAGTATGGCGGGGGGGGGCCTAAGAAGCAAGATTTAGAGGAGAGATGAAAAATTCCATCCGGAAAATTACCCTCATCAAGACGGGGGTGAAATGAGCGAGATATGACATATCATTAGCCACTTAAAACAACTGCACTTGTAAGGTGATGATTTTTGCACTGCAACAACTATGCAGATGCACGAAAAAGTATAGAGAAGACACACATATAAAGCAAAACCTTATTCTTCGATTTTCTACGAACAAACACTGAACACTGAAAAACGCATTAGGATGATGACAGAAACATGGAACATATAAAACACAAAAACAGTGGAGTGGGGAACCAATGAGCGAGAAAGAGCGTTAACACGTTTCGGACCGGTGCTGCACATGGTGCAGCACGCGACTTCGAAGGATCTTTTCGACGTTCACAAGAGCTTTTCTTTTAGTCCAAAGTTATCAAGTCAAAAGTCTAAGTTCCTACTTTCCAAATGACTCTATAGAGCTGTGCCGCCGATATTTGTTTAGGAGATAGCAACTTTTCCTTGCTTCGATTTCAAGCAGAAAAACCATCGTCTCAATATTGATGTGTACCGTGTGGAACATAGAAACTTTTGAATACTATTAGAGACGGAGTTCTTGTTCCTATCTTTCAAGAAAGCACGAAAGTCTCTCTCAAACGACACAATTCAAACAATTTGAATTCACCCAGAACTTTGGGTATGGAGCTTGTCTGACATGCTGATTACAGATGTAGCACACAGTCTAAAAATAAGGCCCCTTTATTGGCTAACGGCTTAAAATACACTCTTTTTCGCCGCGCGCGATTTCGCGGTCCGAAACGTGTTGATTTAGGGCTGAACTTGTCGCGAACTTCCCTCGTATTGTGCGGCTTTTGCCCAAACAAAGCCTAAAGTAGAACAACACTTCACAAAATTGTTTCAGATGAATAGTATCTCGTTGGAGAGAAACGCGTCTCACTCGAAAAATAAAACCGAGAAACCTCAATGGTGAGCAAAGGCCGCAATCTCACCGCCCCCTCTTTAGTAACAACCCAGTAGAGGCAAAAAAGAAAGAAAACATAAAAAACCAGAAATTCAAAAATGCAAAAAACGAACCATACTGGCATAAATCAAGTTCACCCCCCTGAGGTAGTCTGAGTGAGCCCGAAACTGGTGAACTAGGAGCGATGTGGTGTAGTCGTAGATTTTGACGTGCATGTCATCTGACCCGGTCACAATCCAAGTTTTATTTGGAAAAAACTTGACGGCACGCACTGGCGAATCGCAAACCTAAAAATTGCGCAAGTTTATGACCCCATTCAGACACTGGGCTTAAATAAAGTGAGCACCATAAGGCCCCAGCCAGACTTCGATCAAATCTTCCAAAACCGCTCAAAACCGACAAACCCCGCTTTCCAACACATCTCAAAAATACCATTCAATGCTCAACTAACTATCTGCCAAATAGGAACTTCTTCATGAGTGAGCAATTCTGAGCGAAGTCTGGCCGGGGTCTATAGGCCGTCCGCGCAGGTCGCGGAGAGTGCGCAAGGTGTTTATTGCGCGTCACTGCTCTTTCCTCGTGCACTCTCGCCGCCTGTTTTTCTCTGCGCTTCTTCCAGTCGTGAACTACCTTCATTGTACGCAACAGCGTTGCTCTCCGTGCGCAGCGCGGACGGCCTATAACATACAAAAACACTTAAAAATGAAAATGAAGAAAGGAACCTATTTTCAAAGACTTCACAAGTTCTTGGCTTTGAAAATTCCATATCTGAACGTCTCCAGTATAGAGAGCAGCAGATGACCACGGTTCAGTGGGATGGAGATCCACCGATTTGACTCCATCCGATCTTGTCAAAAACTTTCTACACACTTCCGATGACATCGACGTAGCTGCAACAACGAGCATAGAGGAACAAGAAGAAAACAAGGAAGAAAACGAACACGCGACGGAACAGAACACAAAAATCCGGAAAACCGACGGAACTGCGGAAACAGGAGAAATTCTCTTGTGGAACAACTTTTTGCACAAAACATCACAGCCAAATGTGACCGCTCCTACATTGCGAGAACATGCAAGCATGAATCGAAGAAACAATGGTTTGAAATTAGGGAAAACTGCTTCATTTAGCGATCATTAGCCTAGCAAGAAGTCAAATTCTCGAGTTTCCGCGTCGTCCGTGCAAAGTGCACCGATTTCTATTGGACCGCGCTTTCCGAGGCCGGTCATAACGCTGTGAACCCTATTTGGACCTGTATCTAAGCGGTGCCTTGGTGGTTTTGAAGCGGATTTGAACATGTAGTAATACTCTCGACCTAGGCCACATTTATGTAAAGAAATCCGGGAAATTATGTGAAGGGAAGCAGGGAGCCACCCCAGGTGTCGAAAAACACTTACCATTTTTTTAATTCACATAAGTTTTTCATAATTTTTCATACTTTTTTTGTGCTCATGGTCCTCCAACTATACAGCATACTTGGTGTCATATCGTTACTTGTGCATTGAAAACGAGCCTATTTTGTTATTTTCCTCTTACAAGAATTGCGATTTGAATTCCCGCCTGCCGGCAGGCTAGCAATCGGAGCACAGAATCTTCACATTGCTGGAATCTAAGTTCATAGGACAGTAGCATCAACAAGGAATGATGAATGAAGAATGATATGTGCATTGTTTATCGGTAAACAAAGGGGATCGTATTTTGGGGTCCGGGGCGGAGCCCCTGACCCCAAAATACGGCTTCTCCTTCGCTTTTTCGGGCCAAAAACGATATCCAGCTTGTGAAAGCGCCACCCCCGCCGGGCCCTGCCCGGGAAACTTGATGAGTCAGAAACAAAAAACAGCTGGCAGAAAGAGGAGAAAAAGCTGCGTCTCAAATGACACCCGAGCTGCT
The DNA here is from genome assembly GCA_958299035.1 of Cylicocyclus nassatus. Lineage (NCBI taxonomy): Eukaryota > Metazoa > Nematoda > Chromadorea > Rhabditida > Strongylidae > Cylicocyclus > Cylicocyclus nassatus. Next base: position 79,416,361 of record CATQJL010000305.1, on the reverse strand, counting down.
TGCCGATCGTTGTTCTGTGAGGTTTGAGTTGACCAAATATGGAATTTGATGGCTTGAATTGAAAAATTGGTTACAGAAAGTACAAGAAGCAAGCTAAGGAAAAGAAAAAAATTAACTGTGTCCTATAGGGTTCGCTCTATCTACCTGCTACTTGCACTTCTTCGAAGAATAGGTACAAAAATTTAGAAAAATAGTCGAATGCAATGAAATTACAACCGTTAGAAAGATAATGAAATGCTGTATCGAATGCTCCTAAGATCTATTGAAAATCTTGATTGCATAAAATGTGGCGTTCATTTGAAAAAAAACGACATTACTTTCGGAACGACCTAATATCAATTTTAAACTCTTTTAAGAACAATACTTAGTTTCTCAGCAGTCCTCATGCCACCTATAGTGTTGATGCGAATAGGTAGTTCCTGAAAGCTCTGGCACTGGTTAGAAATTCAATGGTTCAGCACAAGAAGGCCTCACCAAGTCTTCTCCTGGTCGAAGCTCGTATTCACGAAGAATGTGTGCCATAGCCACTTTCATCTGCATTTGTGCTACCCGCATTCCAACACAATTTCGAGGTCCATAACCGAATGATACAAAAGTGAGTGGATCCCGCAGTGAGCGATTTTCCATTGTCCATCTTTACTGTAGTCCTCATAGGATCTCTAAGACACCTTCGAAGTCACCATTGTTTCAAACCTTTCGGGATCGAACTCCATCGGCGAGGAATAGTAGTCAGCACAGTAGTGAATGGCCCTTATTGGTAACGTAAATATACATCCTTTTCTCATTCTTATGCCTTTGAGGGTGATATCTTTAGTGCAGAGACGATTCGTTCTGAAAAAGGGTGTGTTAAACCGAGAAAAATCAATGCATCTATTATTTATCTACCTGACAACTGGTGGATAGATGCGAAGCATTTCGGTGATGCACTGGTCCAGAAACTTCAACTCACTGATCATTCCGTAGGTGACATTCATCTAGATGAAGCCGTTTCGGCCATCGTAATCGCTTCGTACTAATAAAAATTGTGCATGTATGGTCAGATTTGTGACATCTACAAAGTGTTCCAAAAAGATGTGAGTACTGTTTGATTGCAAAAACCCTCTTGCAACACTTTCGAGAAGTTTTAGGTACCATTTTGTAGTGCTGGCTTCAACTTATATTAACATGGTGCGAATCAACAATCCCTCTTCATTATTATGGAATTACGGTAGGAACTTTGAGGAGGGTGTTTTGAGTAAATAAGGGGCATGTTTCACCTAAAATAGAAACAAACTCGAAGCTGAAAAAGAAGCTGATAATCTCACACTAGGTTAACCACAGTCGCTGATTTCGAACGTAAAACTCGCACTTATCGTAAGGTATTTTTTCTAACTTATGCCGGATATATCACAACAACCAATCGCTGCTATTCGTCAAAAATCTGATTAGGACATTCGAAAAGCTCTACGAAAGCGCAATGATAGGTGTACCAAAACCAGCATGCATGAAAACCTTGCTACCAACTTCTTAGATTTTCCTGGAATTCGTTTTCCAAATGGCCTTTTTCGCAGCGGCGCCATTTGCTGCAAGTTCCTACCGTGCTCCGGTGGCGGACCGAGGGGGGGGGGGGGAGGCGGGGAAGGGCGGCGCGGCGTCAGCTATGCCCCCCTTTTCAAGATTTTAGGGGATAGGAACCCGCAAAAATCTTGAGAAGCACCCCCAATTTTTTCGGAGCGCATGGCTAACGCCACGGACCTTCATTTAAAAAAATTTTTGCGGCCCCCCCCGGTCCGAAATCCTGGGACCGCCACTGCCGTGCTCCTATAGTGATGAAGGTAGATTCTTAATTCGCTCCATACTGAAAAACTAAGTTGAAACCAGCTTTACAAAACGGAGCTCGAAGCTCCTCGAAAGACTTCTTGACAAGAGAGATTAACAATCAAACAGTAGGCGCATTTTTTGGGGTTCCCTGTACGTTGCGAAGTACCTGTTCACCGCATACTTTCCGAATTTCTTCTCTACAACGCTGTTGTATTTCTTGATACTTCGCTAACGTATACAACGTAATGTGAAGCGCCGCCGGTGTGGTTTCGGAACCAGCCAGAATGAACATAAAAGCCTAAAGAAAAAATGTAGAAACTTTAAGATCACTTCAAACGCAGCTCACCTGTCCAAGAATATCACCTTTTGAGAGTCCTTTACGCACATCACAAAACTCAAACTCGATCTCATGGTCTTTCGCTCTCTCCTTATCATTCTCAACGAGGCTTTCGGGAAGAATTTCGAAAAAGTCATTGTATTTCTGAAAAACTCAAAAATTCGCGAATTAGATGCAGAGCTAATCTATTTGCGTTATGACGTGCAATCTTAAAATACTCAGAACTCATTATAGGATTGCATGGGCTCATTTATCTCAATTTGTAACTTATGAGGTAAGCATGCTTAGTCGGAGAGGCCTTTTCAGATGGAATGTATACGATACTGAAGAGCATAAAACGCTGATTCCCAGTTTGCTTTCCTAAAATGCGGAACATTTGTCGAGAAGTTATGAGCGTTTTGGAGCAAAAAATTAAGAGTGCACTTAGAATAAAATGAGTTGTTAAAGTCTCACTAGCCCTCAGATAAAGCAATCAAGAGTGGTAGATTTTCTACTATTATTACTTTATCTTAGAGCATTTATTGGATAAAGGGTCCTGTAAATTATCATTATCGATGGAAGCGCTTGGAAAGTCATAACGGCTATTTTCGTCTACTTGCACATTTGATTTTTTGCTCCTATAAACGCTCATAACTCCTCGTCCATAAGCGTTCAGCAAATCAGGAAGGCAAATTTGGAATCAGCTTAGCACTCCAATATTGTACACATCCCATCTAGAAAGACCACTTCGCGTAAAGATGCTTCCCTTATTAAGCAAAATTAGCCTCAGCCTATTCGCTCAAATCTTATTTGTCTATTTTTGTAGTCTCCCTGCCAATCGGTAATGAATTTATTCAATGAATGAGTGCGTCCGCCCTTCATCATGTGTCTGTTGGTACTCTCCGCAATAATGGATATGTATGAACTCACCAGATTAGTCCCCTTTTTTCTTTCTTCAAACAGTTTTTCGAGCGCATTCAGGAAGAACTTGTTAGCATCATTTTGAGGATGGAGATGCCAGTGATTTTTTGGAAAGCAGTTGCGATATCTGGGAACAGAACTGAAAAAGGAACAAAAAACCCAATGACGACATCAATTTAAAGAAAAACGTTAATTCAAGATTCTTTGCATAAAACTTGTCACTCGATTTTGCAAAATCTAATCTGGCGTACAGTAGAGGTCTACATGATTTGAAGTAGGTAAAAAAAAAGGTTGAAAGAAGAAAGAAAAGACTTCAAAATTAATCCCCCGTCCTATGGAGCCAAGGTCTTCAAAAGTGCATAAAACCTGAGAACTCACTAACAAATGCTACTTCCGGCGCCCTTAGATCGAATTCAGAAAATTTCTTTGCAAAATGAAGAAAGAGTGACAACGGGTTGCTTTGCACATCAAAATCTTAACCAAATGCGCATTTTGAAGTCATATCCAGGGTAAGGCGAGTTATTACACTCAAGTTAGAAGTTTTGAGAGAGTTTGTAAGTTTGAGGTACGAGCAAAAACTCACTCTCGAATTGGCACCGGCATTCCTTCAACTTCGTGTTTATCGAGAATACTTGCGCAAATTCTTGCGCATTCGTTGAAGATTGGTGTATCATCTGAACGACTGTTCTGATTTTCTTTCAGCTCCAGCAGAAGTCCAACCATTTTGATTTTTGCTGTAGAAAAAGCAGGGGCCACCTGGCTGCGAACGCTAGACCAATGCATTCCTTTTAGCGACACCAACGAAGTGGCCAAAAGAGATTTTTTATCAGAGGGATCAACATTCAGCAGGTTCTGAATGGAGCATAAATTGAACCTTTCCTTAAGCAAGCGAATAACTCTGACCGTTCTATCCGTAAAGTGGTCAAATTCCTTGACAAGCACTCCACGCAAGATATCTATATCCATGGATACCAGCTCCGAAGCTGATACAAGAAACATGCTGCAAAACTAGGGCTAATACGAGAAAAGTGCAGGCAATTATCTATCACCCGTATGTCTTGCCATAGGCGGCAATAAATCTTTCATCCAGCACATGAAGTCTCTTCTCGTATTCGAATGCATTTCCATTCAGAATGTTAGGGCTTGGACCCGGAACTCCCTGTCTTTTCCAGTAAGTCTTTTCGAAGACAAGATAACTGAAAACTGTAAATACAAGAATATGAGATGCAGATATACCGATAATTTCAAGGAAAGAATTTCTTTTTGTTCTGTGTGATTCAAAGAAGTCGTTCTTCAGTAGGGATGGCTCTTCTGCACAGCATAAACATACTAGTCACTATTATAGTAACAATATGGGCTTAGCAGGTACGTAAGTTCCCTAATAGATAAACCAAAAACACTTTTTCCTACTAGCGCTAGCAGAAAAGAGTCGAAAGTAGAATAGAGGAAGTGAATTAGGGAAGAAAACTGATGCAAAGGGACAAGTCTCATTTTTAAGACTGAAATTTCCGAAAAGTTCATAACTTCATGTTCCCGAAATATCCGCCTTTTCTGAATGTCACAAGGTAGATAAGCTGCCTTCAACAAAATTTATCCAATTTCTGCCCTGAAAATGAGTTGTGTATTCTCTCTTAGCTGCCTTCGAAAAAGCAATTCGTTAGGCGCTTGCTGCTTGGGGGTGCGGAAAGATACTTCCTTGCTCAGCAGTTCCGAATTTTTGCGAAAGTTTTGCGGGAATTGGGCAATGGGCAAAAACAGTAGAAGCAATAAGCGAAGGCCACTCAAATTTCTTCATGTTTTGTATATAATAAGAACGTCGCTCTATACTTTCCATATCATAAAATTGTCGTATATAATGTAGTTTATATTGTACTTTTGATACCTACCATATCTATATCGGACTTTCTACCCACCTGACGGCTAACGCTGCAACAATGATGAATAGGCCAAGTGCGGTGACGAAAGAGTACAGCTTGTACGTGAGATAAAATGCAATAACCGAGAGGGCAGAATACTCACCCAGTCCTGGGGCTACCATATCTTCTTTGCCTGTGTCTAAAGTTGGCTTAACAAATATAGAACCCCCCTTCCCCACTCTCCCCCAAAACCTCGTTGCAAAATTTTATTAGTAGCCTACAGTGAGCATTGCAAAAAAAAAATTTTCCGAGCTGGTTGGTGCTGCGTCATCTTTTCCTGAATTTCGCATTTATAAGCCGCAATGGAAGCACCCAGAAAATTTTGAAAAGCGTGGCCGCTTTCCGGAGAGGAACTTTTCGGACTGTTACTGATAGAAACTAGACAGAAACGTCATAGTATTATTTCTAAAGCATAATATACATCTGAAAACATGACAGAACCTATCAGCTGGCTATTGCTTACTGATATCATTGTGAAGATCTCCAGCTACCGTAAACCATTGATAATCTTAAAAGTTGTTGGTTGAAACAGTTCTTTGAAAAAAATTTTGTTTTCTCCGATATTGTAACAATACAAAAAGATTCAGAACTTACCACAGTTATAAGATACTCAAGGCACCGGATATTGTTTTGCAAGCGTTATTGGATTCATTCAAAGGTTCTTCTTAGCAGATGAAGTGACAATCGATAATCGTGTGGAGCCATTGGATTGCTGACCAAGCCACACAGGGGAAGAATGGGCCAACATTTTTAGTGGAGTAGACAAAAGCGCGTCGTAATAATCAGAAGACTTACTGCTGCACTAAACTCCGTTTCAACAGACGAGAAGATTTAGCGGAGATTTTTTTCCGCTTGCAGAAACATTTTGCACCTCTCAAATTTTCAATTATAGAAAGAACAGCAGTGCGGGGGCTAAGATTTAGCGTACACGACTGAAACAGACAACTTGCGAGTTAAGGAACGTGCATTTACACATAGGCGCATTTCCCATCGCCCTTTTCCACTTTGCGAAACGATGGATTTTATGGACCACTTTCTTGACCTAAATCTTATAGAAAATCTTTGGAGAATACGGCTAAAGTGTTACTGTGCAATCAGTACGAGGCTCTGGGAAAGTTGCATCAACTGTTATAGCACAAGAAACAACCCAATGCTACGTAAAACTCTGTCAGAAGTATGCCCAGTAGACTTCATGAAAAAAGCGGTGACCGTTACTCATAAAAGCCATGTTCTGCATTTTTTTCGCTATTTCAAAAAATATTTTCATTTCCAATAAATATTCCCGCTGAAAGGGTATACCCGTGAAGCAACGACGAAAAGAGACATGATTTTGTTTTTGAGAGAGCATTTTGGGGCAAAATAGTGTTACTTAGAATCAACTCAATCAGATGTAACTTATGGAGGTGCTTACGAAGAACTCCGTCTCTTCTTGAATTCCGAAAATCCAAATTCTGACATCGTATATGTATGAAAGACCGTGGATTCCCTCCTTTCCTTCCACCTCCCTCCTAATTTTTCTTCATGAGAACTTCACAGCACGGTCCTAACAAGGGAACGATACTCAATGTCCGTGGCCTTTTGAGACGATATGTATACCATTACACTCGTCTTCAAGCGCTGATTCCGAATCTGACTTCCGTTTCTGCTAATCGTTTCTCTGAAAGAAGTTATGGAGGTATTTCGAGCCAACTTTGGCCGCCCAAGGGTATGGTCACCGGAACCGCCTCTACCGGCGCCACGTTATTGTCTAATGGTTAGTCTGACCTCATAACTTGAAGCAGATGTAGGTTCAAATCTTTTATTTTGTGTTTTTATTTTGCACTGCCTCAATTAAACTTTTTTGAAACTTACTCGAAGTATGATCAGTGGATACATTTTAGCGCAAATAGCAATCATTTTTTCCAAAGTTCTAAATTTTTTGAAGAGTAAGGGCGGTCAGTTAGCTGGAAGATGCGAAAGAATGTTTATTGAGGCAATGCAAAACTGAAAAACATGAAAAGAGTCGAACCTACACCTGCATCAACTCACGAGCCTATCGTACTAACCACTAGACCAAACCGCACTGCTACTTCTGGCAGCTCTGAACGTATTTCAGCGGGAATCCAAAGCCCGCACAATCCTCTATAATATCTTTCAAGCGATTAGCAGAAACGGAAGTCAGATTCGGAATCAGCGTTCCAAGACGAGTGTAATGGTATACAACTCATCTCAAAAGGCCGCGGACACCGAGTATCGTTTCCTTGTAAGTATTTGCGAAGTCGGGAGACACAAAAGTTCTTGATGCCAAATTATGCCGAGCCTGGCTGGAAGTCAGTAGGAACAGAGTGAAAAAGCGCCTCTCTTTTCTTGATGTACAAATTACTTGTTCTATTGAGTATTGAACAAAACATCATACTTTCCATCTTCGCTACTGTTCTGTTGAACTTGCCCTGAATCAATATCATTTGGTAAAATTGCAAATATTTGGTTTCTTCTTTATGACTAAAGAAACTATTGAAATTCACAAGAAACCGTAAGAATCTGGAATATCTGTTCTTTCAATACCAACTGCTAATAAAATCCTCTTTCCATTCTCCTTTTGAGTCAGAATTGTATTCGACATGTTTGTCAAGGTTTCAACACTCTTTTACTGAATTCGCTGAAGTTGATAGGTGTAGAGAGTTTCATTTTCTTATCTAACGTTTGCAAAACGCATGGTAAGGTCAGTCAGCATTGGAGTTGTGCTGCTCGCTCTTTTGCTCCTTCCTCTACACTCAATAACAACGAACATTCTTGCATAAATGTTGAACGCTAGCTTATCTTTCTCTCAGCGAATTCGTTATTCTTGAACTAATGCGAAATCGCTTTTAGATTGCTACTTCTTCTCTTGTTTTCAAACTCTGTAAACTTCGTCTTTTCTCAATGCACTTTTGAAAATACTGTAAGTCTTTACTTGACTTAGCTCTCTGAACCAAAAACAGTAGCTGCTTCAGAGTTTGTTAACGGGGAAATTACTGTGTGCCAAGTTAGTTCCTCTGCTGAACTTATGTAATGCCAGCGAAGTCTATGAAATGCCGGTGTGGGGCGATTATTACCCACTCGTAGAAATGGAGATATCAGTAAATCATTCAGTCTTCAATGCAACAAACTTTGTAAAACATTTTCCCAGAAAGATTTGGCATGTTACAAATATGAGGCAGGATTTGCGAAGGACACACCAATCATGTGTGTTTGTAACGAAAAGAATTGTGCTAAAGGGAACGATTTGAAGGTAAAGTGTATCATTGCTGCCTTCAAGATAGAGCATAATGTAGCTACATTATCCTAAAATTTCCTACACTTCTACTATCTATCTTTGGAGTATGTAATGACCACCCTAGGAACTGTTCCTTGTACTAATAAAAGAACGTCCACCTTTTGTTCTGATCAAAAACTAAAGACAACTTATTATATTTACCTAGATTATAGATTGCCCGTCCTTCGCCGTGCGGGCTCGGACATTTGATCAATCATTTCGGTCTCGTGCAATCGTCACCTCTAATCGTCTTGATGCGCTGTCGCGATCGCTGGATGATCCTGAATTAGACTCCAACAGCTAACGCAGCTGGTTTACACGGGCAACAAATTCGTCACACCATCTCATTGCTGAGGAATTGTCCGTGGCCTCTCTCAGAAGTCAGAATGCTGCCCATGCTGCTCTCTGTCTTCTGCTAGCTCGTCCTTCATATCTTCGTTCATGTTGATGGTGCGTCCTAGGCAAACAAAATGTGATCTCCTCTAGTGGTGATCCATCCAAGAATAATTGACCTTCACAGCAATATACAAACTGTGTCTTTTTCTAATCTTGTGTCCTACTCTTTTCATTCCTCTTCCGCTTTCGTTCGTCTTATTCAACATCCGATGACTTCGCTAATGGACTTCGAAAACTAAACTATATCATCTGCGAAACGAAGATTGGAAAGGTGCCGTTCATCCACGCGTAAACCCCTTCGTACCCAATCGAGAGATGCATACATCATTGCAGCACCGCGGTAAACAGCTTAGGGTGCCTTCATACCGCGCCGGCAGCCGCCGCTAGCAGCCCGTAGCAGCCCGTAGCCGCCGCTGGCCGCTTTTGGTATAGAGACGCAAAACCATCAGAATTATAAGAATCTCTACTTTGATAGCTCCTGCCTACGATTTTCATCTTCCACGCTTTTTCTTCTGTTGCCGCTAGTGTGTAGTTCGATATTACATATTACATTTGTGATCACTGTTCTGCTGCCGCACATTGCATCCTGTCGGTGCTCAAATTTCACTTTTGCTATCTGTCTTGTCTAAACGAATGTGAGCCATTGTCAAAGTTGGAAGAACCCAGCCGCGAATCAATTCGGCGAACTTGCGAAATAGTAGAATGCACTTCAGAATGCACCGATAGCCAAGAAGAAGATTGAAGCAAAATCAAAAAGTAAACAAATTGCACACCTGCAGGAACTGGACGCATCTAAAGTCAGAGGGAATCACACCGGAAAGAAAATAACCATGAAGCGACATTGTAATGAAATGGACATAAATATGATTTGTGAGATGAACTACCCGCTGGCGGCAACAAAAGAAAAGGCAGGAGCACTCAAATTAGTTTTCTGATGATTCTGCGCCTCTATAACGAAAGCGGCCAGCGGCGGCTACGGGCTGCTGGCGGCTGCTACGGGCTGCTGGCGGCTGCTACGGGCTGCTGGCGGCCGCTACGGGCTGCTAGCGGCGGCTGCCGGCGCGGTATGAAGGCACCCTTAGGTGACAAAGTGTCGCCTTGCCGCACTCTTTTTTTAGATGTGGGAATGGAGCGGGTATTCGAGCAGATTTACTTTTGTTTTACATTCATCCCCATGTAAGTTGGGTCTACTCCGTGGTCGATCAAAGCAGTTAAACGGCATTAACTTTCACAATATCGAGAGCCTTTTCGTGATCGAAAAACATGAAAAGTAGAGGCAGCAAATATTCCCGATAAAAACTAGAGCCTCGAGACGATTTTATATGATGAACGCAGCTGAATCCTTCACGGAGTCCTTTTTGTTTAAATGTTTTTACTTCATTCAACTTCTTGAAATAAGAGACACGACTTTCAGGCACAACTTGTAAAGCAGATTTAGCAAGCTGATCGGTCGGTAGCTCTCCAACTCTTCCCTCCCCTTTTTTGAAAAAATATAAGAAAACATTTCTAAAACGCTATGAGTTCAACTGTGATGTGGTAATGTAACAATTTGATCTACTGTTACTCTTGACTTTGGATTAGAGTGAAAGCCTCCTGTGCTGAGCTGCCAGATTTCAAATTTTTCGCTAGGTGTGGGAGAAATTATCAAATCACATCACAAGTTAAATTTGGTCAAATTATCACCATCTTAGATAGTCCCTTACAATTTTCATACGTACTATGCACTTGCAAAAATCTTTCCACCGATGAGCGTCAAACTTTGCTTTACATTTCCGACCCTCGAAGAAGACCAATACTTTTTTCAAGGCATCTTACTGCATCTTTCATCGTTTTTCGATTACCAGCGTCTATTATAAGAATTTGACTTTATATAAATGAACGTTCAAAATTACTAACGGTGGCGAGTGGTGTGATGGCGGTGCAGCAGAATCAAACATTTCGCCGTTAGAGCTATCAACATCGCGTAGGCCTCCCTTCATCGCCAACCAATCACATAGGGCTAGCCCCTAATAATTCACAATTGACGTGAGCGGAAGGAGTTAAGCTTATCCCAGCAAGTGAGCTCAACTGCTGTCAATTTTGAAACAGTACACTTTTTTCTCCTACCTTCAACGTTCAGCTATCTAGGTAAACGTGGTCACAAATTGTGAAATCTAATATTGACTCTTCGAGAGCTTCGAGTAAAGACTAAGCTAACAAGGAAACGACACTTGGTGTCCGTGGCCCTTTGAGATGAGATGTATACCGTTAACTCATCTTGGAGCGCTGATTCCAAATCTGACTTCCGTTTCTGCTAATCGTTCCTCTAAAAGAAGTTATGAAGGATTTTTGCGTCAAAAGAGACGTGTTTGGAATGCCAAAACCGCCGCTAAGATGTGGCGTAGTGGCTAGTGCGATAGCCTCGCAAGTAATGTAGGCTTAGCTTCGAGTCCATTTGTATTTTTCAGTTTTGTATTGCCTCAATCAAGCTTCTTTTTGGAAATTAGGCATCCTCGGCCGCATTTCTCTTAGGCGGCCATTGATGCGAAAATCCTCATAACTTCTTTCAGAGAAAAGATTAGCAGAAAAGGAAGTCAGATTTGGAATCAGCGTATTAAAACGAGTCTGATGGTGTACGTTTCATCTCAAAAGGCCACGGACACCAAGTATCGTTCCCTTGTAAGATGCGCAGCGGATCTGCTTGCGCGACGCACGCGATCACCTCCATTATCAAGTTTGTGGTTGCACTGTGGCTGAAAGTTAAAGGCAGGCAAAACTCCCCTAAACTCAGACAGCTGGCAACCTCGACCTAAACATTTTCCGCTTACTTGGAGTTGTTAGTTCCCGCTGATTAAGAAAGTGTAGGTCGAAGAGCACCAAATTGCAAAAAACTGCCCTTACTAGACTTGCGAAGCAGGCTCACTTACGGGAAGTGAGAGAGACCCAAAGTGGGTGGGACCCTATGGCGAAAACTTTGTGAGAATTGCGAGCCCTAACAGGAGTTCAAAATCGTAAGATGAGCTGTATCCGGGACGAGTTTGAAGTCCTTGCATTTGTCGGCAATTCGAGGCTACGTAGGCGCGCTTTTAGCTCCGGACTTTATTTGTTTTAGTTGGGAGCCTGCTACTGCAACTCTTTTAAATTCCCCATCCCCCTCCTCCCCCACCTTGCCGAGACGTTGCCATTGCTAACAAAAGCAACATTTCAGATCGCTATTCAAAATATCCAATCGATATCTCTTGATGGGACAGCAATAGCGAAGAAACGCCTAGAGATTACACTAAATGTCTACTGGAAAGGACTAACAGGAAAAATAGTCGTAGGAGAGGTCCCCAACAACATTATGGTTTCGATATGGATGGTACCGAAATTAGAAATATCTTATATCGATCACTAAGCGATAGCACTCAATCTCAGCTTCTCATCCGCTTTTGTCTTGCTACGAGAGAAACATAGAAAACGAGAAGGTGGAGGAAGACGAACTAGCTGGTAGCATGTTTTGTGGTCGATAAATTTTCGTGAAGACTTGAAGCATGCTGTCGTTGTTCAGGGATTCAAGCTCCGGCATCGTATATGCGGTAGTTTTCATTTATATCGTTATTTTTTTCTTATGTATGCGTAACGATATGCCGCGCTCGAAAGTCGCGAATGGAGACAAGTAAAACTTCATATGTTGCATGATGTTTGCATACCATATATTCTATGCGTACTGACAACAGACACACTTTCATTGTTCATAACTCTACACTATATGGTTCATAATACAATTTCGTTTTTTCCAACAGCGCTCTTTCAGCAACATACAGGCATAGAGCTTGTTTCTATCTCAAGATCTATGAAAAATGAGAAATTTGTGCGTTTTTATAAACTCTACATATTTGAATATCTCCCGTTTATACAATTCTAATTACAATGAACTTGTTGGACAAAAAAGATGTTTTCGAAGCACTAATGAGAGTAATAACAATCTTTTGAAAAAAATTTGCGTTGTTTCTTTGAAATGTTGAAGAGTTCGTGATTATATAGCCTTTATGCTCGCGCCACTGTAATGATCTCGTAAGTATAGGCTGCTGCATGACGAAGGCGCAATATCTTTAAGCGCGAACGAGCCTTCATTGGCCGGAGAGCGCATGAGGCGCAGGATTTACTACGGTGAAGATACGCGCGCACAGTGTTGGCGCCTACTCAATTAATATTGCTTCTGCGCCTTCGCCATGCTTCAGCCTTTAGCTAGAAAGATCATTGTTGACTTTTCTTCACGGTCATATAAGAAACCTGTCAAAATCAATTCCATATAAGTGTAAGGTACACAGCTCATAAGCTCGGTAGAAAAGCTGAATAGCGCACGGAATGCAGGAAATGTGCTCTGTCACAGCTGACAGATAGCTACGAAACCTAAAGCTCTTCTGCCTTGCAGAATCTATCAGCAAGTAATAATTCTTTGCTTACGGGTCCTTCTACTTTATTGATGTTTTGCATTGGATACAATAGCACTTATATTTATGTAAAGGATATCGAGATTTATCAAAAAATTGTTAACGCTACCACTAAGCTGTATGACGATTACAATGTTTTTGTAATCATTTTTCATTGAAGAGCTACTTCATTGAACATTTCTGGTCAGACTTTTGTGGAGTCTCACTATGAGTTGAAAAGATTGTTCTATGTAACGAATGCAGTTGTACAAAGCTTCCAATGAGATCGCATGAGTTCTAAAAAAGCACCATTGTTATAATGCTGCAACTATCGCTGCGATGACGGGGGTGAAGAGAATACCACATAGAATACCTGAATGATGCACATATCAACATATCAATCATTGCTACTAAGAAAGCGCTGAGCTTCCACCAACTGAACCATTGATTGACATGAGTTTTGAAGTAAATTTAGACAACAAGGTAAATGACCGATTTCATATCGAGCACAATCCAAGAGAGCTTAGCATTACATAAAAGAAAACTAGAAGGTATTGATATCAACGTCCCTAAAGGGTTTTCGAAATTTTGACTGGGCCCTACATCCGTCAGAATCGAGTAAATGACGACCTTAGCAGCATTTGATGAAGCTTTTCATGCTTTATCAAAGGGTTGCGATTCGATTGCAGTGCAAGGAGCGAGTTCTAAATCACCGAAATTTTGAACCTATGGTTTTCCATTTCAGATCTCGCTGAGTTTTCAAATTTCTCTATTTGCCAAGCGAAGGACTACAAGTCAGCTAAATAGAGCTGACCCAGTAGGGGAAGAATCTTCATATAAGATTTCTTCACCAGTTGTATATTGTGCAAAAATGCCTTTTAAATTATTTAATTAGTAGGTCACATTCTGTGATCATTCTGTGTGTGTCGCACACATGTTCAAGCTTGTTTTGACAAGTGTGCAAAGCGGTTTTGGGTCCCTTAGTAACAGAATGAATGACATCCGCACTTTCTTCAGACTTTCTAGTTTCAAAGCAATCAACGCTTTTTCATTCACTTTCGAAAATGTGGTTTTAAAAGTACGGGTGCACCATGGGCTGAGTTAGTGCTAAGAAAACCAGTTTTTGAGCAAGAACATTTTTATGAAATGTTCGGCTTGAAAAGAACGTATACTGTTAGGTTGCTCCATCTGGTACTATTCAATCTCTGTCAAAAGACTGTGACACATTTTTTGTTCGATCCAAGTTTTTCTTTTAACCCAGGTTTTAAGAAATGGTTGTTTGGGCTTAGTAACGGTAGTGTTGACAACCGTAAATTTCATGGAAACTATTAAGAATCTCAATCAAACCTGAAAAGTAGAAAGAGGAGGACAAGTTGCATCAAAAATGACTAAGGTTGCGTAAATCTCAATTCTGACGGATGTGGCGCTTAGACGATGCAAAAAAAACTTCTGGACGACCCGATATGTTGCAAAAAATAAGAGCTTTTTGCGAAACTGTTTTGGATAACGAGACTTAAATTTTTAGGCTGAGAATCTTCCTGCGTGATGCACAATTCTTGCTTCAAAAATAGAAAGAATGTTATTTAAAGCAGCGTTTTATAGCACATTATGAAGGATGTATGAGACATCAATAGGCCATTGAAAATTGAAATTTGTAACCATTAGCAGAAATCACTACCAACTTCTCTTAGTCAAAGAGAGTATGTCATAAACCAAGGCTAAAAATAGATTTAAATTTTAGTAGATGTTTTAGCAGTTTAAGTAGCCAACAATCGAAAAATCATTCTCGGGTAATTCCCTTGATCGTTTACATCGCTGTAATATGGCCTCAAGGAATCTTGACTCCAGCACTGGGAGAAAACGCAAGATTTCCTCTCTCTAACATGTGTCAAATCAGAAGATTAAAGCTTAAGGAAGTAACAGAATTTCAAAATTTTGGTACAAGAATTATGCATCAACCTAATATAGAGTCTCTGCTTACCTAACATCAAAGCAATTGCTGCCGCCATGCCACTGATATTTTGATAGCTAGGAGGAACAACACTGAAATATGTTTTACACGTACTTATGTGCGATAATGCTACGTTAACAGGTTATGTGGTTCGATTACCTCGGAGTATAGATCAAGGCTAAACTGCTAAAATATCCACTAGTATATGCCATGAGAGCACCGCCAATCGTGAAGCACCATTCGCTTTTGAACAAAACCTAGAATTTGTTAGGGACTTGTTGTTGCTTTGAAATACGAACAGCACTCTTAGGCAAAAATAACGGGGTGTGAGCCGATAAAAGTGCTTTGGAGAGCGGCCGCACTCATGGCCGAGCGCACTCAGTCACCGAGTGGGCCTGCACTTACGGTGACGATCTATAAAGCGAGAAGCACTTTCCATGCGCAAAAGGAGTAGACTAAGAATGTCTTTCTTGCGTAGTTAAATATACTACGTTGCGTGTTAGAACCTGAGTAGGATGCCCGACGAGCATGTGCGCTCAAAGGGAGCACATAACTGGCGAATTCTAGAAACTATCATACGTGCATGCTCTAGTGCTGTCTAGTGTTCATCTATTCTATGTCGGGTCTTACGAAAAATTTCAGAAAATGGAGTAAAATCCGAATTGGCGAGACAGGAGATTCAAGAAAGAGCTATCAGAGGAGGGAGTTTGGGAAGGAGGGGGGGGGGGATAAATATTCGAACTCACTAGGTTCTAGGTCGCTCATCAAGCTCTACAGAATGACCATTAAGGATGCCTAAGTCGCATACCATGTAAAGTTTGAAACCAAAACCGAAAGAGATTTTGTTATCCGAAAAATGGATTTTTGCAGAGAACATCCTACGTATTAGGTTGTCCAGAAATTAATGTCCGTTTTGATTTTCAACCGCATTAATCAAAAAGTTCTCATTTCTAAGTAACTACAAAGTACCATTGGATAGAGCAAAGCAAGCTCTACAAGATGATAATGCTTTAGCAACAGCTCTAATACAGCTCGAGTTTTGAGCCAAAAACTAAAAAGACCCAACTGCCCGAAAAATCGAGAAAAATCGTAACTCAGTTCATAGGTATCGCATAAAAACTCTAACTCGCTCTCATAAACACTACCCACAAAAGGCATCTATACACGCCGTTGCCGTATTTTTTCCCTTGTTAGAAATCAAGAAAATGGAAATTTTCGTGCATTTGCCAAGGTGATGCTTTGCATTTCCCACATAAGTAGTTGCATACTGAAGACCTGCAGAAGTACAAACGCAAATTTTCGGCTCTCTACAAGCTTTGGTTCTCGAGTAATATCGAATATAGTTTTCCCTAGTCAGGTGGTCCAAGCTAAAATTCACGTTTCTCGAGGACTCGTAGAGAGCTGAAAATTTGCGTTACTTCTACAGGACTGTAGTATACAACTATTAAGTTGTTTCAAAAGTTCTACCCGTTTTCGAACTTTGACTTTAATTCACCGTAACTCTTCTCAGAAATAATCTTTGCAACTGCTATAAATTACAATCTGCAAATCCTTGGCTATTATGCGCACTCTTTAAGATTATTGCAGTAACAGTGGAGAAGATTTTATAGGCGAAAATTGAGGAACATCTCCTTGTAGAAACCTTCACTTTGCAAAAGCATAACTTGATTTGGAATTGCTGAGTCTCAGACAATCGCTGGGGGCAGGCGGGCACCGGAAAAATAGATTGCTGATTTCTCGCACCCCGCTCAGGATTTTTTGCAAAGCAATCAGGACTTTTCGGAACACCGCTTGCTGAGTCAGCGAATTTTTGAGAGACCGCCTGTTGAATTTTTTTTCGCTCTTATCTTTTGCAGATATATTGCTGAATCTCTGAGGAATCGAGAACTCAGCAAGCGGTCTTCCGAAAAGTCCTGATTGCTTTCCAAAAAATCCGCGAGCGGGGTGCGAGAGATCAGCAATCTATTTTTCCGGTGCCCGCCTGCCCCCAGCGATTGTCTGAGGTTGCACAAGCACTGCTCACAGTGTAGTTGACTGAGCAATACCGCTAACTTTGGATTTCATGAAATTTTCATAAAAATTTTGTGCTGAAAAATAATCCGAAAGGACCCACTTACTTTGTTCTTCCTGAGGCGGCAAAAAATGCAATTTTTTGAAATTTTTTATTTTGTTCGCCGTTGATAAAATCCTTTCGTTCTTCTAGTAGCAGTTGTTCTGGCTCTAATCTTACTGTATAGAGTAAAAGTTCTGAAATTGCAATATATTTATGAGTTTTATGCGACTTGAAAGGACCATAAAGACAGGTTATGTTTGAGCTAAAAATTTGTAAATTTAAAATTTTCCTGAAATCATATCCCGATGAGCGCGTAGCACAAGTCTCCAGCAGGTATTATGTATGTTTTGAAAAAAAAGTTTTCTTTTGACTGTAAATTTCACGGCAATAGAGCAAAGACGAAAATTTTCACATTTGCTTCGCTGTCTTTTTAAAGTACGCAACCACACAGCGAACAAAGATCTATGAAAACGAAAATACGCTTGAAAACTAGAAGAAAAGAGCTTTTGCATGATGTAAGCATTATTTATGAAAAATGGTTTCTTCCTCCAAAATCGGCAGTTCTAAAAAAGGTATCGAAAACGGGTAGAGCTTTTGAAACAATCCAATACTTATGTTTCGTATTTGAAATACGAAAAGCACTCTCAGGCAAAAATACCAGACGGGCAGCGAGCCGATAAAGGAAACTTGGACAAGCGGCCGCATTCACCGGCCACTCAGTCAGCGGGTCGGTCGGGTGGGCCTGCACTCGCGGTGACGATTTATAATGCGAGGTGCACTTTCCATGCGCAGTAGGAGTAGACTAGAAAGTCTTTCTTGCGCAGTTAAATATACTACGTGGCGTGTTAGAATCTGAGTCGGAAGTCCGACGAACCTGTACCTACGCACATGCGCTAGAGGGAAGCAGATAACTAGCGCATCCTAGAAACTATCATACATGCATGCTCTAGTTTAGAGCTGTGTTCATCTATTCTAAGTCGGGTCTTACGAAAAATTTCAGAAAATGGAATAATGTCCGAATTGGCGATACAGGAGATTAAGAAAGAGTTATCAGAGGTGGGAGTTTGGGAAGGAAAGGGGGTAAATATTCGAACTTATTAGGTTCTAGGTCACTCATCAAGCTCTACAAAATGACCATTAAGGATGCTTAAGTCGCCCATGTAAGGTTTGAAACCAAAATGAAAAAGATTTTGTCATCCGAAAAATGGATTTTCGCGAAAGAATCTTACGTAACTCAACTTGGTTCTTAACACGTTGACGACGGTGGCACGCAATGGTGCGCGACAGGCAGTCTGTCCCTCTGGACGATGGCACGCAATGGTGAGTGACACCCAAAACATCACTTCTATTGTGCACAATGGTTCCGATTTGTGTTCACATAATCAACTTAGGCTTAGAAGTATTTCATGTTGGCCTCGCCCCCTTTTTGGCAAACTCCGCCCACTCCATTGCTCTCTATGAAAAGCTTTTTTCGTCCTCAAATCGAATAGAAAAGCTCGTAGATGACTGGAGAACCTCAAATATTCTTAATTTTGACCCCGCCCCCCGTAATGCAGGCTCCACTCCCTCAGTGGCAAGCTCCGCCCACTTTTCAAAAATGCCGGAATTTGCATGAATTCATTAATTTTTAGCAATTTCTAGCATTTTTGGAAAGTGGGCGGGGTTTGCCAAAAATGAGCGGAGCTACCCCACCCACTTGCGTTTTTGTACCTCACGCATAGATGCATACATACACACATGCAGCCGGCTGTGAAAATGCCCGGAAACGGTTCGTCCACAGGGACAGACCTTCAAAAAATGGCTCGTCGTCAACGTGTTAAACAGTAGGCACATAGTACTCAAACAGCCTTGACTGGACTTTTTCGCGCATAGAAAGCGAGAAAAAACCCCAAAATTGCAAACTCCGCCCCATCCCTTCCCACATATGTCATTGTATACTACAAACCCTACTTAATAATCTCAAAACTTTACCCCTGTATGTGCTCTTATAATCAAGAAATACCAAGTTTTAAACCCCGGAAAAATAACACTTTAGCATTTTCAGGCCATTTTTGTTTCTTAATTTTGATCCCCAGAAAATATTCACCAAATGCATTTTTGCTACTATTGTCTACTATATTGAGACCAAAAAGTCCGTAGGAACTTTTTGGAAGCAAATTTTTAAGGTGCTAAAATATTTTTTTGGCTCCAAACTTTACGTGGGTTACAACTTATAAGGAAGGATGACGACGCAAAACATTAGTGAGAGCTTCATACGCTGATTCCAAATCTGCTTTCTTTACCTGCAGAGCGACTTTGTGAAAGAAATTATGAACATTTTTGAGGCGAAAAACGAGCTGCTGGCCGAGAAGAAACAATCGTTACAGTCTATCTAAACGTAAAGCGAGAAAATAAGAAGTACTCAAATTTCAAACAGAAGGGGTTTATTTTCCAAAGTATCCTAACCCTTGCTACCGTCTCAATGTTTAAAAAAAGCTGTAACGGCTTATTCTATCTCGGCAATAAATTCGTATTTCGACTACATAAAATGCTCATAACTTCTTTACCAAAAGCGCTCTATAAATAAAAAAAGCCGTAGAATCAGAGTTCCAATTTCTCATCAGTCCGGTTTGTGGTAGTTGGCCACTTCGTCTCCGCGACCCTCCCTTGTTAGGTGGATCTTTGGTGGGCTTTTGTAGAGCTTGATCCGCTCTAACAATGTATCCTAAGTCTGCTATGGAAACAAAAATGGCTCCATCTATTTGGAAATGTGGGAACAACTTAATAATTAGATCAAATTGAGCAATCCTTTCTTACCGATGATTCCCCTGGAAAGCTAGGATGAAACAGAAATCTGGAGGGGCCGAAATATTAGGTTTATTTATAATTAATGCACGTTTTTCACACCTCTTCTTCCAAGAGCTGGTATTTGATGAGTAGTCAATACACTCAAAAACTTCTTATGCTATCTGAAACAGAGTTTTTTCTAGTTTCTTAAGTGGGCCTTCGCTTTCGTACATCTCCGTTCATTTCAAAGTTCTGAGCCTTCAAATGAAAGAAACTAAATCCGAAAATTTTTGCTTTTCACTCTTTTTGCCCTGAAACCATAAGGAATAGCCACATTAATTTTAAAAAATATGCATGAGGATCAGGAAAATTTGTGCTACAAGATGCTATTTAAAAAAATTCTCCATGAATTCTGAGCCGAAAAATTCAATTGCGACCTTGAATGATCGTCGCGGCCCTTCCGTGCCATTAATTATGAATCAACCTAGTAGCATAGACATAACTCGAAGTTTTTTTCCTCTTCTTGAGGAATACAAGTTTGATTTGTTTCGAGAGCAAAGTGCATGTGTGCCGAGGGAAGTCGGGTATCCCAGCTGCTCACATTCCTTTTGGTGCAAAACTTATGAAAACGTAGAACACTTGCTTCTCACTTGAATACAAGAGCCCTGTATCACGATACGCTTGAAAGATATGGTGTTATTTTCTTAGATTCCACGAACTTGAGAGAACTCGTTGGAAAGCTTGTGATTCATAATAATGCAGATTGTTGAGATTTGACGTAAATTTACTATGGCCAAAATTCATCCTTACCCCTATCGTTCTATGTTTGCCTACAGGTTGGTAGTTGCAGAACATAAAAAATGGTACGAATAGTACCCGGGCTATTACTGGTATCCACAAAAACTTCGGCTTTGGCTGAAATATTTACTTTGCATAGACTTTCAACTAGCATGATAAGAACTTACATAATGTACGAAATTTGCGGACAAAGAGCCAAGTGATGCAAAAACGTTGAAGTTAAGAAATGTGTTTATGGCAAAGTAGAGATTTTCTGAAATTCATCGTAGATCCAATGAAAGCTTCAAAACTTGAAATTTTGGAAGTTTGGAAGTTTGGAAGGAAAAAAAACTGTCGTCAAGAACTTACCTGGAAGGATAGATCCCCACGGATCGCCTGATTGTCTGTAGAAAGGTGTATCTGTCATCATGGCAGGAAATATCATAAGTGTAATAAAGTAGACAAAGAAGTTGTTGAAAAGTTGGACCCAGCACTGGAATTAACATATTGCTTATAGTAATCTGGTGCATCTGCTCAGACAATCGCATCGGGAAGTTCGCGGGTGCTTGCTCGACCACCAATCATCCATGCCGCGAGCTGCCCGGTATGGACGATATTGAACCCGATAAGTGACCGCAGTGCACCCTGTACGCGCCCGATAGTTGACCCGATTAGCATGCTTGTGAGGCCTAGGGAAGAGTGAAAAATCTTTTGGCGTGTCTTTCATGACAACGACTTGGGCACAAATTGAGCAACTTTTTAGCTCATCTGTCGACATCATCTAGTGTCGTCGATGTTACTCATCCGACTGCTGAAGTTTATTTTATCAGCATAATAACTCAACTCTGTCAGATAGGACCAAATCCGAGAAGCGATACTCAGCCCCATAAAGACTTAGGGTAGCCCCATCGCTGCGACGTACCTCACGAGGGTTGCGCCTTAAACTACAGCGTGTAAGAAGTGCGGCCTTTGATAGGGCCCGCGGCCCGCCGAGTGAGGTGGTTGGGCCGCGACCTTCCCGGTAATCTTTTCCCGATTTCAACTTTGGCCGCGGCGTTCCCGGTAAAATATACATGGGCCGCTGCGTGTGCGGCTGAAATTTTAAGGGCCGCGGTGCGCCATGTAACACGCTTTGAGGCCGCGAACTTTCCGAGCAATTGTCTGAGTGTATGACTCACATAACTCAAACATTCCCAGTACTGTCTCAAACTGGGTCGTTCGGCGTCATCAAGCAAACGAGCACGCGCGCCCTTGTCCATGACGTAACGGTAGTATGGCTAGGAATAGAACATAAGGAATAGTCTATTCCTTCAATTATCGTACGTTTCATGAACAAAGAAAAATAGGCGAAAACGCGCAAAAAATGCAGATATGTCGCAAAGCAGCACGTGAGCAACTCTTACCGCTGCCTTCACAGATTTTCTCAGCTGTTCTACTGCTCAAGTTTGGTACAGCATTGTATGAATAGAAAGTGGACATACCAATCTGACAAGAACAATAAGTGATAATCCGCATATATCCAGGATTGCCAATGATACGCAGAAATAAAGTAAAGCGTTTAACATCACGCTATCAGGTGACACTGAAATTTTTTGGTGGTATAAAGTGTGATTGTCTATAGAATAAACATACCTAATGTAGTGAAAATGCTCATTAGGCTAGTGAATATTCCACATATGTTGTTACCAATGACGAGTGAGTTTGGATAGTTGTTGGGAAAATCCGCAACAATTCCATAAATAGAGTTTTGATACACTCCATTGCAGAGACTCATGAGCATTATTATAACGAGTGTAATTATGTAAAACCAATTTCGATCTAAAGCAGTCATGTTTATTACGAGAAAGTAATGTTGAGTATGTAAAATTTTGTATTGTCAATCTTAGAAACTAAGGCCCTTATGCATGTACATCCCCGCGGGGAGGGGATGTGCGTTTTACTATTGAAATGATCCCCGCTGGGGCTCCCCTCCAATTCCCAGGCGAACCCTCGTATGCAAGCGGACAATATGGCGAAGGGATTCCCTGGGAGTAGGGCAAGGGAACCCCCTTATGCACAAGGGGATCGAGCGGGGACATCACTTTTCTTTCGCTTTCATATGGCGTTTTTTTTATATTCTCATCTTTTGACGACTGCTTATCTTCAATTTTCGTCATCGGCAATAATTTAGGCGTTGCGGAATGCGCATCTGCCGTGAATGCGCTCGGCACACCAAAAAATTATATTTTCTAGGCCCAATATAGTCCTGCTGTTGTCATGATGCTTCTCATTTTCGCTCATGCTGCCCATTTTAGCGTAAATGTTCAACAATAGAAGTCAGATTTCTCTACAGAGAACGGTAGAAGACTTGTTGCTGCCGAAAAAAGGAGAGGGGGAAACTAACCAGCATTTCTACGCATAGCAGAAGCTGCAAATCGTGCTAGAACGCATGCCATGCCATGAACGCTGTAGCTATTAGCGACATATCATCCTTTACCTCAGGGGAATGATCCCCAGCGGCCATTCTTGCTATGCACGAGAGGAACGCTGGGGAGAGTATCACTCCCCCGAGGATCTCAACACAGAAATGGGCAAATTTGCTAATTTTCATTTTTTTCAAAGCAGCTTACGTTAGGATAACAAGATAAAGACATCATATCACATAATATGATAGTTACAATGTGTTGTACCAGTTTTCATGGATAAAACTAGCATGTCATATAAAAAATGCGCAAATCTCGAGAATGTTTAGAAACTCCTACAGATATTCGAAGCTGGCAGATATATGCCCGGATTTTTTCACGAGAAGCGAATATAGAGGAGAGAGACAAAACTGCAAGCTACAGGTCGCTGAGAGAGGAACCCGGCTACCATGAAAAATCTTTCATCTTTGAACGAAATGCTTTGTAATAACTGATTGAAATCAGAGGCCGTATTCATCATTGAACCTAAGGTAAATTCTACATTGAGGTAAACTTTACCTCAAGGTAAATTGTATCTTGAGCGATTCGTATTCATCAATGTACCTTGAGGTAAATTCTACCTTTGCCAGTCTGCTATACAGTGACGTTTATGCCGAATGCTCTGAGTCTAAGCTATGCATCAAGTTTTTTATTGCCAACAGAACTTTTGCTATGGCAAAATTTGTTGCTAATTGTGTCCTTCGGGCCCGAAATGACATGTTTTGACAGGGAGACGGTTCGAAGTACCTTTACATGTTTGAACACGATAAAATGAGAATGACTCAGCTCTCAAAAGATCAGAGGGAATTTGTGGCCATTTTCTTTGTTCAAACTACATATTTGACAAAACATGAGTTCGCACTTCATTTTCGAAACTTATAAGCGGAGGATAGCAAGTTGCAGTGGTCTCGAAGAAATATGTACAGGGTGTCTCAAAGTCTTTCAACCTAACTTTGCAACAGTGTAACTTTGCTGAATCCTTTGCATTCGAACCGAAGTTTGCAATGGGGTTTGCCGCAAAGATGACATTGATTCAAAAAAATTGGTATTCCTATCGTGCACAAAACGCTGGTTTCTCTTCATTGAAGAATTGTAAAATCAAAACATAAATTCTTGGAATGGTCCTGCCACTGGGAGGAAAAACTTTTCGGATGCGAAAGCCCGAAAAAGCTGAAATGTATTACCAATCACTTTAAGTGGCAGATTTCGGTTATGAGATTGCATTTTCTACCAAAACATCGTTGGATAATCACGCCGGTCACATTATAATCACTGTCTTTTATTGTACTCAAAAAATTTATATAAGTTTAGTTTTTGAGTTTGAAAGGTTCTTACCTTGTTTGGTTTTGCATTATTTACCTGTTACTTGGCTCCTTTCAAAGTCTGAAACGATGATTGTTTCAAAAAAAGAGAACTTGACCGTGCCAATAACTTTAAGCTTGCAGACCTCAGTGATTTTTCAGGATCTTGTGGCTGGCGCGTGGCGCTTTTGCCCGCTTTCAATGCTTTTCGGCGCTTTTGGACAATCGGAGTTCTTTTCGGCAAATTTGGCCGTCCTTTAGAAAAAGAACTAATTTTATTCAACACATCCTCCCCTGCTTCCAATTAGAATGATGTTATGAGAATGAACCCCACTGCAATGCAACTCACCTTGAGATGTACCTCAAGGTAAAATTTACCTCAAGGTATAATTTTCGTATTCATCAAAGTTTTTCTCTGAAGGTTAGATTTACCTGTGCCAGCATGATAAGGACTGACGTATATTAGGGGCATGGCATGACGTACTTGCGACTAGTTGTTTTTTGTGTATCCGCATGATATTTGCACAAGGTTCTTGCCTTTAGGGTTCAAAACGCTGCGGTTACTGATTTCGAAACGGTTCTGTCAATTGGTCGACATCTTAGGCTCTAAGGGTTTTAATCTGACTAATTAATTATTTTTAGGTTTCATTTTAGATTCGTAGCATTCATTCTCCAATAATAAAATCTGCCTGTCTGAAGATATTTTTCCTTGTTCAGTCGCCTAGCAATATCGTGACAATCGGTTCCTGATTTTTGACATACTATTTGATTTCTCAACCAAGGTGGGAAATTTTTACCTGCCTAATGATGCTACATCGATTCTGGGGGTGCGCAAGAGTTTAATTATTTTCGCCTCATACTTTGGCATCTCTCCACTTTATTTGAATTGATATTTGGAAAATGTTCGTAGAGCTTTTTATATCAAACCTAAGCTTGCGATGGCAGATTAAGCTAAAATATATCAGTTTTCTGCTTTCAGAATAAACTTCCTAGTATTACATGCTGCTTCAGCTCATATGTATGTTCATAGAAAAAGAAGAATAAAGGTGTCAAAAATTTTGTGAACCAGCAACAGTTATTTAATTTTTGCATTCAAAGGCCAACTCTTTCGTCGCGCTGAAGACTTCGCCCGATTTTATCTTAGGCAACGAAATTTGGTATCTGAAATACAAGACTAAGAAGTTAAGAAGTATCAATATCGAAAATTAGCCGCTTTGAACATCAGCGTCTTTCTTTTATAGAGATTTGAAGACCACGAACGAAGTGGTTCTGAAGCAACTTCGACTTTGTGATTTCAACAGTGCTACTGAGTTCATAATGTACAAATGCTGTGTATGACTACCTTAAGTGCAACAGAATAAAGATTTTGGGCGTTTACTAAAATCCATGAAGTTTGTAAGAGTATAGACAGAAATTTTGTGCTTGGTTCGTTCAACCCCTAAAACTGTCGACGATTTCAACCAAATTTCGCAAGGTTGCTACAGTGACCTAAACTATGTTACTGGATTGATCATGCAAAAAACCAGCCTATAAAAGTCTATAGATCTCTAAAGGCATCCGTCTAACCTTGCCCCTAGCTAAGGTTAGAAGTTGCATTGAGAATTTATTTCAAGGTAAATAAAACCACCTGGAGGTAGAATTTACCTCAAGGTATTAATGGTGAATACGGCCACAAATTAGTTGCTTCTCTGGCATGACCTACACCATCAAACCCCTACTCCGTTGTAGGGGCTGTCGATCCCCTCCCCCGCGTTGTTGAGTTACACTCGTGCATACAGGGATCGAGTGGGGAGGGGAAAGGGATCTCCTCCCTCACGCGAACCCCGTATGCACTGGGGTTCGTTGGATCAATACCTCGGAAACCATTCACACCATCCTCGCTGAGATGCAGGGAAGGGGATCGATCCCCTCCCCTCTGTCATGGCGGGGTTCAGTGGAGGGGACCGTTCCCCTGGGGATCCAGTTCCCCTCCCCTCCCCAGCGGGGACGTACGTGCATACGAGTCTAAAAGCCGCATGCACTAACATCCCTGCGGCGAGGGGAGCGGCGTCCCCAATGATGAAAAAGCCGCAGCGGCGTCCGCACGCGGTCCCTTCATAACGGGGGACGCCGCTCCCCTCGCCGCAAAAATGTTAGTGCATACGGGCCTAAGTGTACAAGGGCCTAAAGCCTCGGAAATACCTCCAGCGACTCCATCGTAGCAATTCTCATCGCCGAGGCATCGAACGCCTCGGCGTCTTATCGCTTCGATTCCGGGCATGCCTTTTACAAACTCGTTGCTCACACTTCACGCCATAATGAACGCAAACATTACCGAGTTCTCACTCCCTCTTTCACACATTAATCCCACACGCTAAGACTCATAGACGCGTCCACCACAGCATCGCCCATTCTACGATTATGCTAGCCTTGGTTTGCATCTTTGACTGCGGCACGTATGGCTATGTAGCAACATGCAACTGCGTATTGCTCAAGGATGGCAGACATCACATTGCTGCCAACATACAATTGCATGCTGGCGACAAGTTGTTGCATTTTGCCGACACATCAGCCACACGTACAGCACTTAGGAGTGCAAGCCAAGAGTAGCAGCAATCTAAAGTAAAGTAGTCAGTAAAGCAACAGACAAGTACACAGTAGAAAACTTTCAAGTAGTCAGGAGATTCGGAAAAGGGAAAACGAAAGCGGAAAATACAAATAAACAAGTAGAAAAAACAGTTACTTCCATTGCCAAGACAATTTAGTAACGCTTCCGTGGATCCAGAGTTAAAGTTAAGTGGAAAGTATAAGAGAAAGAAGGGGATAAGTGAAGAGTGGTCAAGCAATACAGAGTGGTGAGTGGAAATAAGTGTGCAGCGAAAGGGCAGGTCATGCGGTGCTATTCGCATGGTGCATCAGTCAAAATTGAGAAAAAAGATTTGCGGAATTTCTCCAGACAAAAGGAAGCAACACGACATATTGCCCGTCGCTGGAGCAGACTTTGCGACGCGATTTCTCTCAGTTTCGGCGATGTCGTAGCGATATCCCCACTAAAGGTATGCCCGTCAAGAAACTGCTCGCGATGGCACGCGTTATCGCCCCTACAAACTGTACGAATGCGGCGGGACCCACTCTCTTAGATACTTGAGCGCGAGGAGTTAGGAACACATATCCAGCGGAGTAATAGCGCAACGATCGAAATCGCGACAGGTATGCCCGATGCCTAAGACGTAGCGCTAAAAGGAAGCGCGGCACCCACATCTCGCCAACCCGGTCACGACACCCATAAAGTGGCGAAACGAGATTGCTATTTTTCAATTTTCAAAATTATAAGCCTACTAACATCATGAAAAGCATGTCAAAAATCTCAGAAAAAAAGCTTTTTGTAGCTGGAATTTTTTACCGCATTACAGAGAATAAATTATCTCGCGTAAGCATTCTCCATCTTACTTCATATCTTGTGCAGCTATTCGTCCAACACAAGGGAAAAATAGTAAACAGTAAATTGATAAAGCCATTTGTAACAAAAATAGGTAGATCAAATCTGCATTCACTCACTGTTGCAGAAAAATGTGACCATATTTGTCATTCTGCAAATACATGGAAGTGCTAACAATAAGGTTCGGATTCACTCAGATAATCGCCGGGGGCAGGCGGTTCGCAAACTCGCACTTTCCTGCAAGCGGTCAGCAGAATTTTGGGGCGTGGCCAAACCTTCAGCGGGCGGCACTTCCTTTACTGTCTAATATTCTGCCATCGGGCAGCAACACAGAATTTTCTGCAGCGCTCGTCAAATAATCTCTTTCAGCGGGCGCTAGTCAAATTTTCAGCTGGCGCTCGGACGGTTTTCAAGCAGTTTCGGGCTTACGTCAAGCACAGGTAAGACTCTGTGTGGCAGAGGTGTCACCGCTGGTTTAGTTACTCAAGTTTGAGGTACTTTCTCCCAGCGGAAAGTACCTGGGGGCTGCGCGGTCCTCCACAAAGGACCGTGCGGCCCCCGAAAATTTTGCATATTCTCGCGGAAAGTCCGCGAGAATGCGGCCACTGCGCCGCAGCTAATCTATAAGAAAACAGCGATTCTTCTCCAAGCATTCGTCCAAAAATTCGCTAAAATTATCCTAAATTTCTGCAAGCGGAGCGCAAGAAACAGCGAACTATTTTTCCGGTACGCGCTTGCTCAAAACTCGCATGGCCGCCTGCCCCCGGCGATTATCTGAGTAGGACCGTTTGCCTATGGGACATCACGCTTACCACGCTTATTATTTACCAAATGTTTTCCAAAGCTACTTCAAGTATCCCGTTAGATTTTCCTATGACGCTAGCTCGAAAATGGCCATTTGAAATACCCTTCAGCAGATAGTAACTGCAGATTGGATTTAAGCCCAATGTTCCAAACCGAATGAGCCATCTCTCTTGCTACAAACGGCTGGATAGACTCAGTATTCTTTCTTTCCGAAATTGCAAATGTGAAGTGCCTTGTTTTCTAGTCAGATTCGGTTGTTAATGATCATAGATTCATAGGGTGTGAAAATAATTTTTTGAATAAGTTATTTTAGTTTGGACTGCAAACGATGTATTTTTTACCAATATCATTTGGTTGCACGAAGATGACAAGAGCAATGATAGTAAGAACCAGAAAACAGTTGATGATAAGCGGTACAACAATCCGCATCATTAGCGATCCTCTGCAAATCATGTTAGTTACTAATCGTGTACGCAGAAGGGCTTGAAAATACATACGCGATCACTATTGCCATATTCACGAACATAATCCCCACGGCTGGGATCTGTGAAGTTGCTCCAAGAACACTCATAAAACTTTCTGCATATTGCGTAGCATTTCCATCCACAGTGAACCAGTAAGACACATAGTACTAAATACTGCCTATTCTTATGAATCGCTAGTGAAAAGTTGTAATTTACCACACTAGCCTTCTTTCACAACCTACCTGTGGTGCTATGGTGATGAACATATTCCATGACATTAACATGCCGATACCGTGCAATAAAAATATGCCGTATACTATATGATTGCGATCTACAGAAATCAGTGAATTTGAAAAAGAAGAAGGACATTCTTCTGAAGAGGAGATGGTTGCACTCACTTCCATTTCTGAAATCCTGTTTCACTAAAGAATGTAAGCCATGATTGACGATGCAACGTGACTGCAGAAAGTAAGCATGCGAAAACTTTCTGCAGTCACCTTTCTAATCTGAATTTCATGAACATAATTTGTTATCAATCCAGGACACTTTATCAAAATCGATGATGATTGGAAAGAAAAGAAAAGCTCGATATTGTTTGTAATTGTTTGTAAATTCGTTCTAAACAGTAGTTCGCTTTCAAAGCTACGTTGTATCCTCATTCCTCACTTTCAAATTTGCATTTGATTGCATCACCACTATGCTTTCAAAAATTTGCATTACTGCTCGCATGTCAAGGGGAGCGGGGAGCGCGAAGACGAAACAGTTTGGAAAAAATAAAATTTGCAGATGCGCGAATGATTTGAATTATGGGAGTGACTAACAGTCAAGAAAAAAAACCTCTGAAAAAGTCTCTAAGCTAGCACAATTTTGATGAGTTTTTGAAAATAGCGTGCTTATTTTCAAATGCTGCAGCGAACCAAAAAAGTTTGCGATCTGTTCAGGCATTTTACCGGTTATTCCCAGTCGAGGTGAAGATTTTGCATAAGTCAATTGAACAAGCAAACTCACTTTGTCGTACTCGCCTCAGTGACGGATACCTGACGATAATCCTTGCTACCAAAACAGCTCGCTTTAGCTCCTTCAAGCGATTTAACAAGGATGCCACCTCAAACACTCTCTTATAACCTTGATCCATCAATGCCACGAGTTTTTATTCATACAGAAAGTACAATATTTTTGCTTTTCCTTAGATTTTTGAGTTCGATGGACAAGGGCAGACGTCCTGGAGCAAATTTACGCCACATTCCCTTTCGGGTTTATCTTGCAGTTGTGTTGCATCGCCACTAATTGCACCCCGAGGAAAGCTGACGTCGCGAATGCGACCACGCCCCTTGGCTTCGCTCACCTTCTAGCCTCATATGGAGCAATGCAGGCCGCATGCAACGTCCAAATAAAGTTTTAATGCAACAGGAGGAGAAAACGATGAGATAGGGATGGGAAATCAAAATTGAACAAGAACATTATTATTTCCATCTTTTTTCTCTCATTGCTAGCCTGTTATCTAAAGCCTTCATTTTCTAATGTGTATGAACCGCCCATTGACTTTTCTTTTCGTTTTGTATTTCGAGCTATTTCGCTAATTAACATTTGATCCTTTCTGTCATCCTATGCTGTAATCTTGTCAATTGAGATAGTTTGAAGTATATCATGCCACTAGTGCCGTGTTCATTGTGTGTTGCTAATCGAGACCGATAGAATGAATGCTTCTGCAGGTGCAAGTGATCAAATGGATCAAGTGGATCAAATAGGAGAGTGCCTGAGAACGCAGTCGAGGAAGGGGAAAGAAGGTCGTTCGATGAAGCAAGAGCAAAAATGTGCTATGGTAAACTGATGTAAAGCTCCTCAAAACGATGGTATCTAGGGTGGCTGTTTCTTCACGAGGATCTTCTGCAAGCCTCTGAGGTGATTTTCAGCCTCATCGTTGGTTCTTTTTTGGGGACAATATAGATGCAGGTAGACTATGGACCGGCGAGCTATGGTGGTGCAAGTAGCTAAGAAAATCAGTGGACGAGCGGGGTAAACCGTACACTGCGCGTTCAGGTGGAAGCAACCGGGAAACGAAAGCGATTTTCGACGTCGGCCGCTATCGAAACCTTATAATCGGTCAATGGTACCCATCTTGAGCCCGCGATAAGTCTAAATTGTGAACGTCTCTTGCATTCGACTCGGCTCGCCAAAGAGCTTTTCCCTGCACATGGGAACCGCGATAAGTATGTTGGTTAGTTTTCAGTAGCTGGGAGCCGCGATAAGCATGTTGATCAGTTTTCAGTAGCACTCCCATCAGGCAGGTTTGAAGTTGAGCAGACACTTGTTCCATGTCAACATCTGGGATAATTTTCTTGTTCCTTTGTGTTCCCTCATAGGGTAGTCTCTGTGCCTTATCCTTTCCCACTTCATTAAAATGCACATATGATTGAGCATTGTTGGGTTTTCAAGGAACTCGTCTCCGCCCATCTGCAATGTCGATGTACGCATTTTCTATCTATTACAGGAATTCTTTGAAATGGCTCATGAGAACTGACTGACTCCTCGGTTTTGCAGTATATTTTTTTAGCCTTGATGCAGAGCGTAAATACGTAAGAAGGGAAGACTCATTTGACGGTTTACTCGAAATCTGGGAGATATCACCGACGACCGGAGATGTGCAAAACCCTTTAGGTTCCTTTCTTTGCTTATTTTCTCCATAACCCTGTATCAAAGTGCGTGTCTCCTTCAACGCTGGCTGAATCTAAGCGAAAGCGTGATTTGATCCGCAACCATAGCTCTCTGTGCAAGTGCGACGCAACACAACTGTGCCACAATATCTAAAGGGGAATGCGGCACAGCTTTGGTCCATGCGCGTCGATATTCAAGAATCCAACATAGGCATACGCTGCCGATTCTCGTCCGCCTACTCGATGATAGCAGAGGGAAATAAAGATTATCTGAACAGATTAAAGTAATGTCAAGATATGGAGGATAAGATCGCTGATAGAGCTTAGGAAAGATTTGAGGCTTGGATCAAAACTAGAGCGGAAGAACTGCAAGGATAAAATTTGTTGGCCAAAATGTTAGCTTTTGGTGATGCGAACTTCAAGTTTTCACCGTGAACGTTTTTGATCAACTTGGATTATTATTTGACATGAAAGATCAAATGTCCCGCGCCTTACTTACTTTTTTAGTCACATCATTTGTTTTGGCCATTGAATTGCAGATTTCGCAGCATTTAACAGCACGGTAAAAAATTTTTCATTGTGTTGCCTCGAACAAATCGCTTCGTGAACGAATATGTAATTACCAAAACCTATCTACACCGAAACTTACTCATTGTAAAAGTAATTGATACTATTAACAACCAATGTTTATTCAACGGTGGTGGGATCTAACGAGGGAATGGTCAGTCGAAGTGGACCATAATAAGCTGCATACCATCCGATGCAGCATAGAACGCTTTTCTGTAATCATAGCGCCTTTACAGACGAATTTACGAACAGTTTTACTGCAAAAAACCGTACAAAAAAAATTGCGAAATTGAGCACATTGTTGCATTTTCAGTCCACCTTCAGGCTTTAAGATTATAAAGTAATTTAACTGCATGTCTTAGCTCATCAAGAAGCCGAACATGGCTCTGTACGACCAAGTTTGCCTTACACACATGATTTCTTAACAATATAATGGCTTTTGATTCCTTGTAATTTCTTCTACAAAAGTGTTCAGCAAAGAAGACAGTGTAGAGGTTACAACAAAAAGACTAAAAGACTAATTAGACAGACAGATTACAACAAAAAGTGACAGGAATAATGAAAGAAGCATCGGACTTTGTCTACAGCACGATTTTGGAGCGATAGACGATTAAACCTAGTCTCTGTGCCACGTTTTCTGAACGCACTCTGCTGCGCCGCAGCCACTTCCTCATTAAAAAAATTAACAGCTTTTCCACTAGTGCAATTGCTGACTGGCTGCTTCCAGAATATTTCGGTATCCACTACCACATTTTTTAACCAGTAGGGGATTTCTCAATTTCGCATGACAAACAAAAAAAAGTTCCCAAAAATCTTCGCACTTCTTCACACCTGTAATGGGGAGTTGCAAGATTTGAAAATGGGCTGCGAAAAGGGATCCGCCGCCGGGTTCCTAGAATTTCGAGGCCAGTTTTTGTAAAATGCTAGATATATCCACATCTTGGGAGTTATGTCAAATTTACCAGGAAAATCTGTGAATTACGCCAATTTTTTAGACTATATTTTGAGGAACAGTATTTTTTCCGCACCCGTAGCTCTGAATATACACACTACGCACGGCAGTCAATGACAGTCTCACTAATAAGATCTCATTGAGACCTTCCGCGTAACGAAATGTAGATATGTGCCCTACTAGCTTACACATACAAATCAAAAGAACAAGCAATGATAAATTACTAAAAATGAGTAGGTTCTATTAGGGTGAACGGTAAAAAATGGGACAGCTTGATTTTTTTACATTTTGAGGTTTTTTGTTCTCACCAACAACAAGCAGGCTACAACTCAAACGTCGCTTACATAAACGACCTTCGCCTATTATTCTGGCAACGCGTTACCGCTCCTCTCTCATAATCGTACGCGTGGCGCCGTGAAGAACTCAGACAGGGTTTTTGGAACAGTTCTCGATCTTGCGCTGCTACACGTAAAGTCGTAAAGCATATGACATACCATTCGAAAGAGCTTTTCATGCTCTTTCAAACGATATGTTAAATGCAAAAGACTTCTTTTCAATTTCAGAAAAAAAAGCGAAAAAACCCGAAAAATAGCTATTTTTGTCGCAATAGAAAAGAACAAAAAATCATGATTTGCCCTATATTTTCCAAAGATAGATAAAATCTGAGATAAGCTGCATATGGATGGATAGAGCGCAAAAAGCTCTATCAGATGATACCTAGAAAACATGGTTCGCCTGCAAAGAATTGAATAGCGCGTTCTTTGTCCTCAAAGCTGCTGATGGCCATATCTCCTGGCTTTGAAAGTCGAGACCACCAAGCCGTCGTGGGTTTAGTGACTGTCCCACCCCCCACTCCAGCAGTGATACTGGGTGGTCTCAGACGTTTCGTTGCGCAGATACTGCTCAAACTTCATAATTTATCGAAGTGAGCAACTTTGCATTTCAGCAAGTATAAAAATTATTAATCATGTAAATGGCCTTATATAGGTATTATCTGAAAGATAATAACGTATTCTAACATCTATCAAAAGTGGAAAGTCTAATCGCTTCTCATTCTTGAGGAACCTCCAGTTATTTCGTAAGTGTCCCATTTTTTACAGTTCACCCTAATAATTTTGCAAGTCGTCAAGTAGCATGCATGGTGTGCAATACGCATATTAAGTCATAAATGACTCGACAATATATTAGGTTGTCCCGAAAGTTTCGACGTTTTTCAAGCGACTATATAACCATCAAAATAAACACTTGAGCGAGTTTCAGAATGCACTCCGAGCTTTTCCTTCTCTTTCTTGTGGTTATATTTCGAACAACAATCCTGCATGCATTTTTTGGTAATTGCCAAAATTCTTCACAGTCAAATTAATCTGCTTGAAATTCCGCTAATTTTCAAAAATTTCAATCCAAAGTTTCGGAGGGTTGAATATGACGCCCATAAATCAAATCCGGGACTATACAGTTTTCAGATTTTCCTAATCTGCTGATTTAGCTCTGAAATAAATTATTTTCTCGGAGATCTCGGTTTTTGGCAAAGTCATGAAATATGCACTGCAGCAAAAAAATGAAAGACCTCGAAGTTTTTTTGACTTAAAACCTAACTGTTATCAAACATTATTTGTGCATAACCGATTTGATTTGCTTTGAAGAATCACCTTTTTGGATTTTTCAGACTCTTGGGCCGTAAACGTGATCAAAAAGCCGCGGTATTTCCCAAATAAATAATTATTAGTAACTTGGTAAACGTAGCCCATGTAATCTACAGTGGGTGTGATATAGCCGAAGGTTTGCTCTACATATCAGCTAGCAGCTCTCTGGAAAATACTAGCATAAAAATTTTCTAAATTCAGGAAAGGTTTGGCGTGACTGCTAAGCTGTCAAAAAGCCATTGCGGTAACATCACAAAGACAGTTCAGAACAGCGAGCAATTACAGCAGTAAGAAAGAGAGTAAAAATCTGAATCATATGATAAGATAGTTTTTGATTGGAGTTCTGTGAGTTTTAGTGATCGATGAAAGAAACCGACAAACTTTCGGGACAAGCTAATAATAGACTACCTCTCGAGAAGGAAGTGTCGAGGGAGAAACAGTAGATTTATGAGTATAACTTTGACTAAAACAACTTGCTAATTGGTGATTGTGATTTCTTGTTTCAAACCTGCTATAACAAAACCTGCGACGGGAATAAAGTTTTGCAACACGCAGTTGTTAAAGTCCAGAAGCATTGCAAAGCTTGTTTCTCAGATGGAAAATCAGTACAGAAGAATAATGTGTCGTAACTGTTCAAACAACGTACTGGAATACAAGAGGTCACTTACAGAATGACAATAAAATCTAGTTTCCGATCTGGACAACAAAGTTAGTATAGAAGTGTAATCCTGCAAGGTGAATTAGGCAAGGCAGCATTTGACAGCAAAAAGTAGAGGATCAAATAAAAACTGAGTAGGGAACTTTTTTGCGTAAACTGAACGACATATCTGACCTAGTCCCTGCTGAGCAGCATGGTTTCATCAGAGGAGCTTCTACAACAACTAATTTGGTCGATAACATTTATGACTGGACCCTCGCCTTGAACTGCAATAAATGTTGATGTGCTATACATAGACCTATCAAAAGCATTTGATAGAGTTTGTCACGACATGTTACTGCATAAACTCAAGACAATGCATTGATGGCCCGCTCCTGTCCTGGTTTAACTCTTACTTGCACGATCGTTACATGACCGTTAAAGTTCAGGACAAGTACTCAAAAACTTATTGTTGCACGAGCGGTGTCCCCCAAGGAGGAGTTTTATCGCCTATCCTCTTTGTTTTGTATACTTTGGAATTACCTTCCATGCTTCACACCTCACAGAAAGTAAAGGTTCAAATATATGCTGAGACATAAAAGTATATGGAATTTATGATGCGGAAGATCGTTTTGAGGTGCAGTTAGCCTTACAACTATCCCTCGATAGATTAGTGAGATGGGCTTCGTCTTGGAATTTGACCTTGAATCTTGATAAGAGTTGCGTACTGCACATAGGTAATGGCTGTGCTGGTACTTATGTACTTACGGTTGACAATGTCGTGCTGGGATCATGCGGCTCAGTTAGGGACTTAGGAGTATACTTATCCCAGACTCAAGTTTTCTGAACACATCGATGCTGCTGTTAGAAAAGCGTACAGCCTCCTTGTTTGTACTCATTCGCACAATAGAGAGTAGCTCGCCTGTTCTGTTGACGCGTCTTTACAAAGCACTTGTTCGCCCTCATCTTGAATACTGTAGTCCAGTTTGGAATCCTGCACGAGAAAAAGAAATCTGCAATCTGGAAAAAGTGCAAAAAACCTCTACGCGTCTTTTGTACAAGCGAATCCATTCTGACAGAAATCTTCCAGGTTATGAAACTCGTCTAAGGATGTTCAATCTGCAAAGTCTTTCAAATCGTCGTAAAATTTCAGATTTAGTGTTTTGTTTCCAAGTTTTAAGAGGTGAAAATAGATTGAAGGCAAGCAAATATTGGATATTCATGCCTGCTAGTGAAAGGTCGGGAGAATTCAACTTGCACTACCTAAAAATAAAAGAGCACAATTTTTCGAAAATGTACAATAACACATTCTGCAGATCTGCCAGATGGTTTCAGCAGTTGCCTATGGAAGTAATGTGTTCGCTGAATTCAAGCTCCTTCAGGACTAAGTTGTTGAGAACTGACACTCAGTTTTCATCGTTGAACTTTTAGACTAAGTTTCAAACTTCTATTTCAGTTACCGCTTTTCTTTTTGGTGCTGCTACACCTATGTTGCTGCACTGTGAAATGGCGCTCTTCAGTTCATTCATATGGTCATCCTTTCTTCATGATCACTGCTTGTCCTGCCTTTATTTATGCGTTTCACTCAACTCGAGTGCACGCAGGTTTAAACTACAAACTCAATTTCCAATACGACTTTAACTTGTTTTTTTTCTTAATGGGATTTTCTTTTTACATGTCTTACTAATCCATGTTTTGTCATTATGGTAGTTCAGGTCTGAACAATTTGCCCTTTCTATCAGTACAGCTTGTTGACTTGCTCTAGTTGATACACAAAAAAGTGAAACTCATTGATATTCTTCCGGAGGCACTGGGCTCTCCCCGGAATCATTTGGGCAAGGTTCTTTAGTACTATTCCATCAACCGAGCCCCGCTCCACTCCACAGATTACACTAGCTTAATATGATCTTATTCACATATGAGTTATTCATTCTCTACAATCCTTACTGCTATCCATTTGAGTCACTGTACTCTCCTCGGCATACTAGTTTGGTGAGATTAGACAATTTCTCAACCATCAAACCGTTTGCTTGTTTAGATCAAAATTGTTTTGCTGGCAAAAAGAAGGGGCATGGGTACCATCTCCATGAAATACACTAATTCAGTTCTGTTACTACAGTCTTAGAGCAGTCACAAACAGGCTTTCATCACACTTCCAATAATCTAGTCCGAATGCTTAGACCCAAACTATATGATGAATTATCGTGGTATTAGAGTATGAGTAACTGTGTATTTTTGTCTTTTTAAGGAACGCCTAGAGCGTATGTAATAAATAAATAAATAAATAAATAAATAAATAAATAAATATTACGACGTATTATTTCTCATTCCTGCAAAATTGCACCTGCGAGAGAGATAGCAGTTCAAACCCTTTCCACAGGCTTTTTTGTTTACGCTCTGGAAAATGACAGAAGGATTCGTTCTATCTTCCCCAAAAGCCAGTTGCAATTTTTAAAAGATGAGCACTATTTGATAAACAAAGTTTAGCGACAAAATCACTAATTTTAGGGAAAAAGACACCACAAATTCAAGGAAGAGTGCAGCAGCTGTTAGAGTGTAGTGCTATTATCTTCTAATGAATTCAGTCAATATTTCCACTTCCTAAGATACACGGCCTGTGTTAATCCAAAATAGGTTGACACTCCAAAGGAGGGAAGTGAGTTTACACGAATTTAGTCAAAGACACCATAAAAAGAAGTGAAGTAATTTCAGTCAGTAAGTCAAACATTTAATGCCTAATGCATTTGGTAACGCACCTCAATGAAAGGAGGAGAGTTCCCTGTGACTGAGAAATAATTTTGAAAGAGAAGACCACCCAAGTGACATGAAGTATCTGGCATTGTTATCGCGACATGCAGAAATTCATAGAATTTCTGCATGTCGCGATAACAATACCAGGTACTTTATGTCACTTCATTTCATAGAATTTCTGCATGTCGCGATAACAATGCCAGATACTTTATAGACGCAATAAAAGCCCATAATTTGCTGGTGGCTGGTGGTACGAGTTTTTCAAAAATTCCATAAAGATATGACGGCAGCCGAATGGTATAACTGATGTGGATAACCAAATAAATATATTTCGACACATCAGCATTAGCGTCAAAAGCGAAACTTGATCTGCAAGTTCACACGCGATTAACTAAACATAATTTGATCGATATCAAAAATTTCAGACTTGTATCAATAACAAATGCCACTTTTCCTTCCAATTTCGCTGCTTTCTCGCTCACCTCATTAAACCCAGTCTTTGACTTAACCTACCCCAACGAATGCCTAAGCTTAGCCCATTCACGCCCTTCAAAAGGACTACTCTCGCTTTTTTGGTCCTGATCGAACTACAGAAATTATTGCGAATATTCATAGGGTAAAAAAGCAGTGCAGTGTTTTTCGCTTGTCAAAAGTGAACTTTCATATGTCGGAGGGCAACCAACATAAACGATAGCTTGTGCCAACCATATGCGTTTCGTACGTCAACTTTCAAATTCTATATTTAGATATTTAAGAATTTTTGGGAACACCGGTACCTTTTTAAGTACGCCCTGATATTAACTGGTGACAATTGCCATTCAAGGAGAACATCCTGCCAATAGGCGACTTAATGCTTGGCAGAATGTCAAACGCAGGCGTATAGGAGTATGCTTATATCCAGCCATGGGTTCATCGGCATTACATGACATTTTCGGACGGCTTGCATTATGGTGCAAGTTCAAAGGCATTGTCCAAATGTAGTGGGATTTTGACGCTGGAGAATGGCTCCTGACTAATGCAACAGTTGAAGCCCGATTAAGAAAGGTTGATTCTGAAGCGAGAAATTCGCTTTTGAAAAGGGGCTAGGCGCCAGTTCCACCTCCCTGATAAGTTTTAACGTGGCGAATGCTGTAGGTCTAATG
The DNA here is from genome assembly GCA_958299035.1 of Cylicocyclus nassatus. NCBI lineage: Eukaryota > Metazoa > Nematoda > Chromadorea > Rhabditida > Strongylidae > Cylicocyclus > Cylicocyclus nassatus. Next base: position 79,377,023 of record CATQJL010000305.1, on the reverse strand, counting down.
TATTAACCAAGGCAAAACTTGTCAAGGGGCGGGATTAGCGAAACCGCTTATTTTTGTCGATCGGACTTGTACTGTTGCATTAGTCAGGAGCCGTACTCCCCAATGCGTCAAAATTCCACACCCCTTCAGTTGACCTGGACAATGCCTCCAAAGTAATCGTGAACGCACCTGAAACAAAACTTTTTTAGGGAAAATGAGTAAACTTATGATCTTAGACATGCTCTACTTGTTTATATGTGTTCCTTCAGCAATCGTCGCCACAAACAAGTTGTCATACAATTTACTTGCTCCAATACGACCTTAAACTTATGCGTTAAATGTAAAAACAGCTGCACCCAATAAGGTACGTTGGGCTTGCTCACGGCGAAGAGAGAAGTTTTTGGATTTTATTATGAATTTTTTGAGCAAGAATGAATCTAGTTATGACAGTGAGTGTACTACTCTTCTACAAGTTCAAATCAGTATTGAAAAGTGTGGAAGCAGAGAGTAAGAAGAATTTTGAAGAAATAATGCCAACCGTGTTTTATACTTTGTCACTTTTCGGGCCGGTATTGATAGCATTATACAGGGCCCGGCACGAGTTTGTCAAATGACAAGCTGGAATTCGTTTTCGGCAAAAAACAAAGGGGATATCGTTCTTGCGGGGTCCGGGGCGAAGCCCCGGAAAAAATTGGTAGTTTATGCCCTCTGCTTATTTTAACATGTTATGTGCCTTAACAGGCGAACACTGGAGTTCGCGCGCGTCAAACCGCGCCGTCAATTGCCGCACGCGCGACGTCGCTCAAACGACGATATTTGTAACAGCATACATGACTAGCTCTCAATGTATGCGTAACGATATGACACCAAATTTTGTAAGCAAACGGAGAGAGGTTAGCGGAAACAAAGTATGAAAAATTATGAAAAACTTATGTGAACGGAACGAGTAATAAGCATTTTTCCGAAAATTTTGCAAAATTGGTGAATGAAGATGTGTATTCAAATGGCTCGTTTGCAACGCGCAGATGACGACATGGTATGAACCTTGGTACGTACGTGGACACAAGCCTGTAGGAGTTTAGGAGTTTCATTGAAAAATTATGTGACTGAAGGTTGTGGCAAACTTTTTTCTGAAAATTTGCCGCTAAGAAGGGGACGAGCAAATGGCTTGTTTGCAACGCAGAGGTGATGAAATCGCGCAAGATTTGGTATGTATATGCGCAGTAGGACAAAGTAACAAAGCATGAAAAATTATGAAAAATGTGAATGAAGAGCGTGCTTAACTTATTTCCAAATTAGCTTGTAATTTTACAAGCTAATGACAAGCTGAGCTTGTCAAAATTCTCAATTCACATAATTTTTTCAGAATTTTTACATAAGTCTACTCTACACCTAAACATAGTATATATTAAAATTTTGGTTTCAAACCTCCTCCTCTCCGCATTGCTAGAGGCAAAAATAGCCTCAGCAGTCCCGTTTCCTAAGGAGGAAAGCGCGCTCCAATCGAACGGCGTATCGCTGAGCCCTTCAATCGCAGTCTTTATCTCGTACTTACTAGTTCTTTGAGTTCTTTCTTATTAGTTCTATTTCGTCACTTACTCATTATTATTGACGACATGTGAACTTCGATTTACATTGTTACTGAGGTGGTAGCGGTAAAAATCTAGGATTCTGATTGTTCAAACTAAGCAACTTTAAGAAATCCGTGGTACTGTGTATATACGGTTTGATAATTTCACTGCATTGCTATCACTGTCACTCATGCTTAATGGAACTTCCTGCGTACTCTTCCAAATTTTCATATGCTACAAGGATGAATATATTTCATCGCTTGTGTTCCACTAGAATCTTTTCTCTGAGTTCATATTTATGACCCTGACATTTGTATAATTTCATTGTTCTCGCGTATAGTAAACATCTTCGCGAATCGGCTATAGATTACATTCTCACTACTTACAGACAATGCTGAAGTACCAAGTGCGATCGAGCAGTCGTCTTACGGCTTATGGTAGCCGATCCTCGTGTACTCACGACACGGCTTTGACGAGCAAGCAACTTTTTGGCGTCGCTAAATTTGGTGGATAGCCCTTCCGAGAGAGATTGGGTAGGGTAGCTTTTCTCTTCAAGCTGTTTTATAAACTCTCTTGGTTCTTATACCTTGCTTTTGCTTCGAATAATTAGGCAATTTTCATTATAGGGGACGCTGAGAGTTTACAGGAGCAATGTGAAACCTTGCACAGCCTATAAAACAATCCGTGTATCCACCCAATGCACTACAAATAGTAAATATTGATATGATGGGTTCTTTACGCCTGTTTCCCCTCTACCCTTATACAGGTTACTATAGTGTTAACCACTCCCGAGGCTCGTCAGTAGGGAAGAGTGGTGTACTGAGAAGGATAGGTCTAGGGGGCGGGTATTTATACATGAGGGGTAGAGCAAATAAATCAAAATAAAAATCAGCTACGTTGCAATTCTGTGAGCATTCCAGTAACAAAGGATTTAGCGTTTTTGAACGATTTATAATAGTTGCAAATACTTATATGATGTGCATTTATTTTTACTCAAACATTTGATCATGGCGTTAGAAATGATGTTGGGAGTGTACTGTAGTGCTAAAAGTTGATTTATAAGTAATTCTAGTCTTTCAACGAAATTTTCAAATTTCGTACAAGTCCTATAAATTCTCTCTCACTGTAAATAATTGCAATTTTGACATTTAGACTGGTATGTGATCCTGAATGAGTAAATTTGTTAACTTTGAAGTTGAATCAGTCCGTTTTGTTATATTGAGTGGTAATAATTTTGCCTTCAACCATATCTATTTTTATATTCAGATTCGAAATTGCTACGGTTGGTGCTTTTCAGTTCGAGAATATTTTTATAAGCATTTTGTAATATTGTTTGTACTTGTGATTGCTCCATGTTGTGTATGATCAGTAAATCATCCATGTACCTAAAAGGTATGAAAAGTCTATGAGATTTTTTTGGGTAGAAGCACAAGAATATTCCATATATGACAAAGTCAAATCTGCTAATATTGGACTAACACTGCTACCTTGTGGGACACCCATTTTTTGTTCGGAAATGTGCTGTCCAACTTTACAGTAGCTGTTTTCTAAGAGGAATTGAGTGAGATACATTATATCTTCTATTTTATAATTTCTAAAATTAGTTCATTCAGAGGTGTACTAGAGTAATGTAAACTTTTGTTTTTGCTAACAATGTACCTACTATTACTATTCTTAAAACATATTCTGAGTATAGCTTTTATGTTTTTCAAGATAAAATCATGTGGAATATTAGTAAACATGTTTGTGAATCTACATATTGCAAGCCCCAAGTTGAGCATATTATACAGTAAACTACATTTCTAGATTGACAATTAGCTTCTCCGGATTCATATGTCATGATTACCAATCCAATTGTTTTTGATTTGATGTAGTTGTCATGGATAAGAAAATTATGGCATATATATATACTACAAGGTGAATTACATGGCCCTTGTTTTCGGTACCAAAATGCAATAGGTTGTATTCGCCATTTACCTTACTCCTAAGGAAAGATGTAACCTGAAAGTAAGAAGATGAAGTGAGACATGTATGCGCATTTTTGCTTTTAAGCCTAAAATCCAAGGTAATGAATGGCTTAGTCCGTACCAGAGGGATGGTTTACACTAGGTTTCGGAAGGACTGCTTCCAGGTGTTAACGCTCCTTAAAGAAAGTAGTACACTGGAGGCGCAGTACTTACCCTCCCCTGCCAGTATTTACCTGTATTGACCCCATCGGTAATATTACTGTAAAAAGGTAAACGAAAATAACTGAATGGAAAAAGGTTTGAACTAACCAGCCCGTAACAACCTGTTCCCTTGTGTTTTGTTCTTAATTTTTTCTCAAAAAAGTGAAGATATCTGCAAGGGCTTATTTATGTTTGCCTTTCCTTGATGGTTACATCTAGTTAGGTACTGTGAAATTCTTTTTTATATAGTATATCTTCATGTTTACATAAACTCGCTATGAGGCTAACGGGTAGCTACGAAGTGCAGTGATAGCTGGTTGCTACGAAACAGTATGATAAAAGTCAAAATTATTTTTTTTGGGTAAGACATTCATTGTTTTCCATTGCTCCTTGATGTCCCCGTATCTTTTAACTTTTAGTCTAAAAATTTTTTTCAAACTATTGCCCTAACTAACTATATGATTCTTATAATTTCTATGTCGTTAGTACCTAGCTAGATTATATATTAGGTCGTTTCAAAAGTAATTTCGCTTTTTTCAAACGGGCACCACATGTGACGGAACAAAGGTTCTAAAGAGATTTTGGACGCATTCGATGTAGAATTTCATTCTCTTTCTAACGGTTATAAAATTGTTGCAACATAGTCAATGAGCTTTCAGAAAATAACCAAAACCTGCGACCTGTGCTTTTTGAGATAGCCAAGTTTCACGATTTTACAAAACTTTCATATCAATCATCAGAAGGAGTTCAAGTAAAGCCTTTATAGAGCAAACCCCACAGAATGCAAAGCTACTTTTTTTTCCTTTCCATAGCTTGTCATACATTTTTAACAGAATTTTAACTGAGGCTACCGATTTCTAAACTTGGGCAGCTAAATCCTCGTAGAACATCAAAAGAAGAGCAACTCGCGCACTATTCGATGCAGCATCTTCTCCTCTTTCTGACAGATGTTTTTTGTTTCCAATTCGTTCAGTCCCCAGGGATGAATCATCATAACTCATTTTTTTTAGCGAGCCCCAGGCTGTACCCGAAAACTCGAAATTTGATATTTCGAACCCGTAAACCCTCACTTGCTTTGTAAAATTAATGTTAACTCATAGTACCATCTTGGTAGTCTCAAATTTCGAAAAATTATGATGTTTGATGCGATTGTGGCCGATGTAGGCTTGCCGTAATCCAACGGTTCTGTTAAAAAATCTTTTGAAAAAATTACGGCGAGCTATGAGAAAGAGAAAAAAGTAGTGCTCCATTTTATAAGGTTTACTCTATTGAATCGTTACTTGAACTTCTTCTGATGGTTGATATAAAAGTTTTAAATATCGTGAAACTTGACCATCTCAAAAAGCATGGGTCGCAGATTCTGGTTATTTTCTGAGAGTTCACTGACTGTTTTGCAACAACTTCATAAACATTTGAAAGAGAATGAAATTCTGCATCGAATACCTCCAAGATCTCTTAGAAATCTTCGTTCCATCACATGTGGTGCCTGTTTGAAAAAAGGGTGTCCCAAAAAATGTTAACACTGTTTGATCGTTGATAACTCTCTTGATTTTATGTCTTTCGGCGAGCTTGAGGCACCATTCTGTAGAGCGAGGTTCAACTTAGATTCACAGTATGGAGCGAATCACCACTTGCTGTTCTTTACTGTAGGATTACGGTAAGGAATTCCAGCATGTGGAACCGTCGTGACGTATGCCCTCTGACAAAAATTTTTTCAAAAAATCTGAAAAATCGTCTATTAGGGTTTTCGCGCACGCTGATTTTACTACACAACTTTTTACGAGTGTTTTCAGCTTTTTTGACGGTGTAGTCACATTTTAGACACATGCTGGGAAGCCAGTCATTACACTTTACCTAGGATAACTTTGAAAAAAAGTATCATAACAAAATGGAAATTTATCCGAAATCAGCGGCTTCCATTACTATAGTACAAAAGATTTTGGCTTGTTTGGCTCTGTTTCGAAGCAGAAAATGGCCTTCAATGGCCTAAAATCCTTGTCAAATTTCCTACCGTAATTCTACAGTAAAGAGAAGAATTAAATTATTCTCTCCATACTGTAAATCTAAGTTTATCCTCGCTCTACAGAACGGTACCTAAAACTCGGCGAAAGACTTGAAAGCATGGGAGTTATTAACGATCAAACAGTGTTAACATTTTTTGAGACACCCTGTATATCTATTTTAGATTAGGATCATGGATTTGGAAGAAAGGAAGGAACGATTTGCGGAGAGTGTCAATGTACGTGTCTTGCAAGAATACATTTGAATCATAAATTTGCCCATACGCATGAAAAAGAATTTTGACGTCCTGAATGAGGATAACAAAGGATATTGGGGTATGTTAGAGAAATACCGGTTTGTCACAAAAATACATATATATTTCTAGGTACGATGCGCAGGATGATAGGCATCCTATAGGATGGCCACGTCCATGTGGAATTGGTTCGAATACTTTCGCAATAAGCATAAGTAGTATATATATATTTTCCTTTTGTTCAGAATAAGAATGTTTTTATTTTTAGGTTAAGGTCACGTGCCAATTCTGGCGTTGGCATACAGGAATAGGAAAAGAGGTGTTAAAAGAGTACAACAAGAAGCACGGAACTACGCCAAACGGATTTGATTAGATTGTGGTGAGTATCTTGTGTTGTTTTTGTACATATATCAAATTGTAGTTCTTTCTTTGTATCTATTGCGGGTACATCAGTACGTTTCCGGGTGATTCCCATGTTCTTGTTTCCTTTTTGAATTGCTAGAATGGGATAAGAAGTATTCTGGTTAGAGTAAACCACCATCCATCGTAATTTGTGTGTTTTGATCAGAAATCATAATGTTGGATTTTGATCGTCCTAAAATCTAAGTCTATAATTGAAATCCGTGATCGAGACGATTCTGAGTAAATTCAAGATTTTGTGCAAGGACACGAACTTGTTTAAACTTTGGATGGAGGTAAATCTTATTCGAGGTCACGCGGGACAACAGTTTAAGTGTTTTCTTCAGGTCGCTACAAAGGCCACCACTGGAATGGTCGGAACGCTACTCAGATTGGATTGCAGGCTACGCCACTGCTACAGAGGTAAGGGGGATGATATCATGTTTATATGCGAGATGTCGGGCATCTACCACAAAATCTCAGTCTCATATCCAAATTGCAAATTGCCTTTTTCCTAGTTATTTGGATAACAAATTCATTCGGAGGATATTTTTGAGGGTAGGAGCTGTTGTTCTGGTCAGAATCACCCGTTTTTGCTCATTCCGTTAAGCAGTTACCTTCTCGAAACTTCAACTAACCACACTGTATAATCACCCATCTCACAAATGTCAAGTCGATTCTAGTGAAATCGTTTTGGCGAGCTTTAGATCGCCCGTGGTGGGCGCTTTACGGACAAAGTGCGGCCGATTCTACGAGTGTGCGCGCGTTCTCAAAGATTTCAATATCAGGCTTAGTTTTTGCAATTTTTGGTAGTAACAAAACATTCGTCGTGGTCGGTGGTTTCTTCAAAAGGTTTTTGGCTACTGCTATAACTGCTTTTCCCAGATTAAAGGTCCTTTCATTCATGAAGAGGTCTGTTATGTGGGATAGGGTTGGACTTTGGGACCTAAAAGGTATTAGTCATTTTTCCTGATTCGGATAATACGTCTAGTTGTCAGCCTGGTTATGGTGCTTAATGCTATTATACTAAACCTGGATGTTGTGCAGAAAGCTTCTTTATGCCTAGATTCTCTATATGATCTGTCGTCGATCTGTCGTGTTGACGCGGCTGTGTTTGTTTTTTCTCTGATTATTTGTGTTTTTCTCGTGTTTTATTTCCATCAGTTTTTTTTAGCCTTCCCCTCGGTTCGCTCCTATCCTGAACCGATCCTCCATCGCTGTTTAGGACTTCTTATTGTTTTTTTTCATTGCTGGTCTCACCCTCAGCTAGGTTAGGTTGTCCTTGCGCCTGCCGTTTCGGTTATTGAATATTGTAGATCACACAATGTCTCCTCGTGTAAGGTCACAAAAAGTCCAGGGATCTAAGGGGTCATCGCCAGTTCTGCCACCTGCGCGTGATAGTGAGACCAACAACGAAGAAGGAACGCAAGGAGATGATTATAGTGGGATGTCTGTGCAGGATTTGATTGCGTCGATCTCTGCACTAAACAGGGACCCCACTATTCAGAAAATGCTCTGCGTCTTGTCTATCTAAAGATATGTCTGTCTATCTCAATATCTAAAGTTTTGTCCGAGACACTGGAGGCGGAGAAACGCTCTCGGAGCGTGGTGATAAGTGGAGTGCAGGAACCTCCGGAGGGGTTGCGTCCATCCCAGCGTCGGGTGTATCTTCAAGAAAAGGTTGCGGATGTGCTCGACGCTGTGGATGTTGACTGCACCCCTTCGGAGGTTTTCTGGATGGGGAAAAAAGAGCGACTCACATCAGCGCCTCATAGTCGTACTGCCCTCCAGTTTTTACTGGAGGAGGGCACTGGCTAACGCTCGGTTCCTCCGTCATGCCTTTCCAAGCGTGTACATACGGAAAAGCAGGAGGACGAGCGTAAGCATGAGTATGAGCTAAGAAAGGTGGCACGCGAGAGAAACAAAAACAAACCTACTCGCGAATGGGTAGTTTATAGAGGCCAGTTGGTACGCACATCTGAGCTGAATAGGACAAGATCGGAAAACGCATAGATCGGCATGGTACTCAAGATAGAATCAAGGTCTGTCTTTTGAATGCTAGAAGTTTGTTGAAGAAACTCCATCATCTGCAGTCGTTTTTAACGCTATATAAACCCGATATCCTTTTTGTTACTGAAAACTGGCTAACGGATAAAGTATGCGATAGTGAAATTGTAGGGAAATTACCGTACCTTGTTTCACGATCAGACAGACATAAACGACGGGGTGGCGGGATCTGCTGCATATCGAAGAGCACTCTTTTGATTAAATCTACTTTCTCTGATAGTAGTACAATGTCGAACATTCTTGGCATCGATATACTGTGTCCTGATGAGCCTACATTTTTGCGATTTCTTGCAGTTTACCGGTCTCCCAATAGTACACTTGTAAACGATGAACACCTTATCGAACTGATGTGCCATTACACCAATGAATTTAAACAAACTATTGTCTTGGGCGACTTCAATTTGCAGATTGATTGGACCAGGACATTACCTTTGAATAGGACTTCATCTACATTTTTTGAATTTTTCCGTAATTCGCATTTGACGCAATACGTTACAGAAGCAACTCATCAATCGCATGTTCTAGATTTTGTCTTTTCCAACAGTCCTATCATCTCTGATGTTCGCACTACGCCTCCGCTTGCAACTTCAGATCATAAAGTGGTTCATTTTACAGTAATGAGAAATATTCCTTTTTCGTCTCCCATGCCTACACCCGATTTTCGCAAGGTTGATTTTGTCGCTCTCAGTTCCCGCCTTGCCACGGTTAACTGGTTGAACCTATTTGACCATTATGAATCAGTTGACGACGTTTATTACAGATTTTGCTTGGTACTCTATGATGCCTTGTCTATATATGTGCCTTTCAAGTCTGCTAATCAGCTTCAAATGAAATATCCCAAACATATTCAAAACCTTCTCGCACAGAAGGAGCGGATATTCTGTTCTCTGACAAATCCGCTATCTAGCCGTATGTATAGAAAAGTGTACCAAGATGTTGAATTTCACCTGAAAAAGTTTTTGTCCAATTATGAACAAAAATTAGCTGCAAAGTCCTCATCCAGGTTTTTCTTTCAATACATTAATAGCAAACTCAAACGTAATCGTCGTCTGCCTTCCATAGCTGGTCAAATGGGTCAAACGTATGTAACGGACAGCGAGAAAGCTCATGCTCTAGCATCTCACTTTGCCAGTGTATTCAATCCGAGCACTCGAGTCTCTGAGATAGAATTTCTTGCACCCACCTCCGCTTATCGCCATTGCCTTTCAAATGTTTACTTCACCTTCTATGATGTTCTAAAATTTCTGACTAAGCTCAGACCTTCCTTTTCCGAGGCCTATGATGGAATACCGCAGATTGTTTTTAAAAAATGCGCTTCATCTCTTTGTGTCCCACTCGCTCATATATTTGATATATCTATGATGTTAGGCGAAGTTCCACAGATATGGAAGGAAGCATTGGTCCCGCAATTCCCAAGGCTCCCAAGGCTTCCAGTCTCACGGATTTTCGACCCATCAGTTTGACTCCCACAGGTGTAAAAGTAATAAAGGAAGTACTGCGGGATGAACTACTCGCATGGCTTGAAAAATCCAAAACAGTCCCCCCTAACCAGCATGGTTTCATGTCAGGATCTTCCACTGCTACTAATCTTGCTGACTCACTTTTTGATTGGTCCATTGTCTGAGATCTTAAATGCCAAACTGCTAAATTCCTAATTTCTAAATTATCTTTCCAACTATTTTCAACACTGTAACAGCATTAAATCAGTGATTTGCTTGCGTGGAGTTTTATTTTATCAAATCTGCATACTTCGTAATCTTCAAACTTTTTTTATTATTGCATGCACATAAACAATGCCAAGCGCTCATTATTCTCCGTTTGTAAAGGAAATTTCTTTTCACTGGTGTCGACACCTGAGGGAAGAACTTAACAGGAGAAGAAGAGCAGCCTGAGCCGCTTTCGGGCCTATGAAGGAAGCCACCGACCAAATTACGGAACCGCAGCTTCTGCCCACCTGTTCGACTCAACCATTCTTCCGGCGCTCTGTTACGCAGCTGAGACTTGGGCTGACACAATAGCCACGTCGAAAGCCTTGCGGGCCACCCACAGAGCGCTCGAGTGCAGTCTTCTGAAGATGACCCGACACAAGCAACACCTAGTCGGATCTCGCAGTACGGATACGAGAAGTATGTCCCGTTTTCGTGACCCAGCGGAATACGTTGAAGCGAAACACCGATGGGCCGGTCACATCCTGAGAAGGACAGACGACAGATGGACACTTACAACATCTGAGTGTCCTCGCGAAGCCCAACGTCCTCGAGGAAGACCGCCAACGAAATGGGCAGACGTGTTCGTGAAACAGATGAACTAGCTGAGAAATCAGCTGGATACGACTATCGCACCTGAACTCGTGGACGCAGCCACTGACGGCAACCTAGAAGATCGTGGATGTCGGAAGCGAGGGACAGGGACAAATGGCAACTTTTGTGCTGGGGCCACGCCACGTGAAGACAGGCCATCTAAGAAGTAATAAATAAATAAATAAATAAATAAATAAATAGGTAAATAAACAAACAAATAAATAAATAAACAGGTATATAAATAAATAAGTAAATAAATAAGTAAATAAACAAACAAATAAATAAGTAAATAAACAAACAAATAGATAAATAAATAAATAAATAATACACTACAGTAATGCGCAAAATTTCGTCTCTATATAAAAATACTCTAAAATTTTTGTTACCCAGCTCGAAAAATGCCAATGACTGATTTCCTTCAATTGCTTCTAACTCTCGAGTTTTCACAAACCAAGGCCCGTATGCACGTACATCCCCGCGGGGAGGGGAGGGGATCTGAGAGGGGAAGCGCCATATCTCGCTGCTCTAGATCTCTTTCTTCCTTCTTCTCTATCGTGCTTATAAAGTTTCTCATACTCTTATACCTGCGTATAATGGATGCCAGGTTACTGCTATACAAGATTAAATATTCATTATTTCTTCCGATCCCCTGGGGATCCCCAGGGGATCATCTCACATTTTCGAAGTCGTTTATTTTCCTGAAAAATCAATGAAAACGCTGCAAAACTGTACTGAAGATATACTACGATACTGCTGAGCATGTTTTCGACAGAAGAAATGGAATCTGAAGATCTTGATTTTTTCGATAATCTCTGGCCCGCGAGCAGCGGATCATCGAAAATTTTGATATTCTGAGATTTCACTCATTTCTACCATAAACATGCTTAGCACTGCTGTAGTATATCCACAGTACAATTTTAAGCATTTTCATCAAGTTTTCAGGAAGATAAATAGCTTTGAAGATGTGAGGTGATCCCCTGGGGATCCCCAGGGGATCAGAAGAAATAGTGAATATCTAATCTTGTATGGCAGTAATCTGACACCTGTTATGCGCAAGTATCAGTATATGAGAACCTTCAAAATCAAGACAGAGAAAGAAGAAGAAAGATACGTAGACTAGCGAGATATGACGCTTCCCCTCTCAGATCCTCTCCCCTCCCCGCAGGGATGTACGTGCATACGGGCCTAATTTATATTGGGGGAATTGCTGTAAAGAGTATGGATTCCTCTTTCAAACAAAAATAATTCTAGGGAAATCCATCGGGCGGCAAGGAGGTTATGATTTTTTCAAAAAGATGGCCAAGAACTTTCGGACCAATCTAATAGATAACTGAATAATCAAATAAGCAAACAAATAAACAGATAAATAAGTAAATAAATAAGTAATAAATTAATACAATCTACTTGACAATTGGCGGATACACGCGAAGTGTTTCGGTGATGCATTGGTCCAGAAACTTCAACTCATTGACCATTTCATAGGTGACATCCACCTAGATGAAGCCGTTTTGGAATGGTAATTGCTTTGAATTGGAAAAAATTTTTCAGGTGCACCGTCAAATCTTCTGATCATGACATCTACAGGGCGCTCCAAAAGACGTGCCTACTATTTGATTGTTAATAGCTTTCTTTCAACTCTTTCATAAGTTTTAGGTTCCATTTTGTAAAGCTAGCTTCAACTTAGATTTACATAGTGCGAATCAATGAGCCCTTTTCATTATAGCAGGATTACGGTAGGAACTTCAATGAGGGTGTTATGAGTAGATAAGAGACATATTTCGCCCTTAAAATATAACCAACAGCACTGAAAACTCCTGCACTAGGTTAATCAGAGTCGCTGATTCCAAACATGAAACTCGCACTTCACCGTAAAGCATTTTTAAGTCATGCCAAATATGCCAGATGCCACAACATGAAACTTCAATTTCTGCTATTCGTCCAAAATCTGATTAAGCCACTTAAAAAGCTCTCTACGAAAATGCAAAATTATATGCAAAATCAGCATGCATGAAAACCTTGTTACAAACTTTCAGATTTTCCTGGAGTTTTTTTCCAAGTGGCCTTTTTCGCAGCGGAGCCATTTGCTGCAGGTTCCTACCGTGCTCCTACAGTAATGAAGGTAGATTTTTGATTCGCTCCATACTGAATATCTAAGTTGAAGCCACCTCTACAAAACGGCACCCGATGCTCCTCAAAGGACTTCATTACAAGAGAGATTAACAATCAAACAGTAGGCGCATCTTCTTGGGGTTCCCTGGATGTTACGAATTACCTGTTCACCGCATACTTTCCGAATTTCTTCTCTACGCTGCTGTATTTCTTGATACTTTGCTAACATATACAACATATGTGAAGCACCGCCGGTGTGGTTTCGAAACCAGCCAGAATGAACATAAAAGCCTAAAGGAAAAATGCAAAAACTTTAAAATCACTTCAAAGGCAGCTAACCTGTCCAAGAATATCACCTGAGAGTCCTGCGCACATCATAAAAGTCAAACTCGATCTCATGGTCCTTCGCTCTCTCCTTATCATTTCAACGAGGCTTTCGAGAAGAATTTGGAAGAAGTCATTGTATTTCTGAAGAACTCGAAAAGTCGCAAATTAGGTGCACAGCCATCTATTTGCATTATGACAATCTTAAAATACTCCGAACTCGTTATGGGATTGCATGGGGCTCATTTATTTCAAATTTGTAACTTATAAGGTAAGCAGGTTTAGTCGAAGTAGCCTTTACAGATGGAATGTATACGATATTTAAGAGCATAAAACGCTGATTCCAAATCTGCTTTCCTAATATGCGAAACGTTTGTCGAGGAGTTGTGTTTTGGAGCAAAAAATCAAGAGTGCACTTTGAATAAAACGAGTTGTTAAAGTCTCACTAGCCCTCAGATAAAGCAATCAAGGGTGATAGATTTTCTACTATTATTATTTAATCTTAGAGCATTTATTGGATAAAGGGTCCTGTAAATTATCATTGCTCGATTGAAGAGCTGGAAAAGTCATAACGGCTATTTTCGTCTACTTGCGCATTTGATTTTTAAAAAAAATGGAAAATGGGCCGTTGCAAAGCAGAGGCGACGAAACCGCGCCGGATTTGGTGTGTGTGTATGCGCAGTAGGACTAGGGAACAAAATATAATAACATAATAATAACACAATAATATAAATATAACAAAATATGAAGAATTATGAAAAACTTATGTGGTTGAAGAGGGTGCCCAACTTTTTTCCGAATTAGGTTGGCAAATGCCAAATTAGGTTGGCAATTGCCAACCTAATGCCCACCTGAGGTTGGCAAAACTTCCACTTCACATAATCTTTGTATTCGTAATCAGCACGCTCGATTACCTCCCTGTGCCAACTCCCAGCCCCGCAGGTCAAACTTTGCAAAAGAATCGATAAAAATCGATAAAATCGATATCGATCGATTGATTATGAAAAGTGGCCTATGACACCCGCCCGGCCCCGAAGTGTATGCGTGCAAGGTTTGGTCCGGATCTTTTCAGAAATGGAATTTTCTATTCATACTTAACATAACAGAACATACTTACAGACAGACAAACAAACAAACACATACAGGCAAACAGGAAAATCAGAAGTTGTTGCAAAAGCTGCATTACCATGTAGGCAGTGTGATAAATCAAATCCAGCGCTTTATGAACATTGCAAACAGAGTTATAGAGTAAAAACGTAACAACTTTATTGTAGGTTGGAGTCTGTCCGTCAATATTAGCGATTACGCAGAGTTTATGGAGGCGCTCCTCACCTCATCTATCGAAATTGCTCAGAGGATTTTGTTGCTTTCGCTTGAAATAAACAAGGGCTTAAAAACTCCTCAAACCAGCTTCTTGTTGAAGCAGATTGACTTTTGATGCTTTTGAAAGCAAAAAGTGCAGTGATCGCCTCTATTTGAGTAGGATGACAGGCCGTAGGTGTTGCAATTGTTTCACATTTTAGGACATAACGAATGCGATAGTGATTAGAAAAACCAGGTGGCTTTATAATTTTGTCCAGCTTTCATTGAAGACACCGTCCACCCTAAGTTGAGGGTGTTGAGCTTTTGGTAGCGTATAACAGTAGGGCCTCCTACCAAGCCCCTGCCCAAGTCGCGGCGCAAAATGCCGCTTCGAAAGCGAGATAATCGCTTCGGAATAGCGAAGATGCACGAGGACCCCCATCCACCCCCGCCCACCTGCGCGCGCTCCTCCAATCACCGCCCTGGAAAGCCGGGATTTCCGGAATGGAAGTTTTTGGGATTTTCGCGATTCTCGATTTCCTATTTGGAATCAAGGACACGAGCAGGCCTTGAAACGACAAAAACCTGGAAGTCGAGAATCTGGGTGGACGATGCTTTTAAGGGCTTTTTCAACTTTTTTCGTTTTTCTCCGTTCAAACTCAACATGACTGGAAGTCGTTTTGAGGAGTCATGGTAGGTTCACATGCGCACAATGCAGCAAAGCTTCACACAGATTCATCAACAAGAATGCAAATTACACGAATTCTAGAGTGGCTTTATAATTATGTTCAGCACTGTATCTATTTTACGGAGAGTACCAACAGTAAGACCCAGTGATGAAGGGCGAACGCACTCATTCATTGAATAAATTCATTACCGATTGGCAGCGAGACTACAAAAATAAACAAATAAGGTTTGAGCGAATAGGCTAATTTTGCCTAACAAGGGGGAACGGAACTTACCTACCCGAGATATTCTCGCACCTCTTGGGTGTGTATCTGCGGGGTATAATTAGGCATAGCGAGCTCGCTGATTCCAGAAGTTCCTTAAGATACAGCGCTAAGCTAAGCCCCGCCCACACATAGCACCTTTTTGGCATGGATCCAAGACATTTATAAATATATATCAATTATATAGATGAAATATTCAAATTACAAAAACATATGCGGCTTCCGTACACATTGGCCTTTGATAGACTAGCTCACCTTCATAGTCTTTTATAATTAAGGTTACATCCTCAGGGCATGCTGTTCTCACAAAAAAATGGGTCATTCTTCTAACATTCCGAGAGGAACAGTGAAAAAGCAGTTTTACATTCGTCCTAAGACATGCTTTATTTTTTTTCGAGATTTCTTAAGCTAAAAGTCGATTCACCTTGTAAAATTTCGGCTCTGTAAGAAAAGACAGCGCAAAACCAACAGCACATTTGAAAAGAGCGCCTCCGAAAACCCCTAAATCTGTATTTTCATTGAAATTGAGCAGATGTTGTTGCTGAACATCGACTTTGTCATTCTATTGAATTCCCGGTTTCATGATTGATAAATGCATCGCAAAAGAGTCGATGAATGGGGGCGGGGTTAGAAAACACACAGACTAGGCTCTTTACACTATGCTAATTGCTTATCTGACTGCTCGTAATACCTAAGGTACGCTGCGGCAAGTCTTTCGGGTAGGTAAGTTCCCGCACCCCCTAACAAGGGAAGCATCTTTACGCGAAGTGGTCTTTCTAGATGGGATGTATACAATATTGGAGTGCTGAGCTGATTCCAACTGCCTTCCTGATTTGCTGAACGCTTATGGACGAGGAGTTATGAGCATTTATAGGAGCAAAAAATCAAATGCGCAAGTAGACGAAAATAGCCGTTATGACTTTTCCAGCTCTTCAATCCAGCAATGATAATTTACAGGACCCTTTATCCAATAAATGCTCTAAGATTAAATAATAATAGTAGAAAATCTATCACCCTTGATTGCTTTATCTGAGGGCTAGTGAGACTTTAACAACTCGTTTTATTCAAAGTGCACTCTTGATTTTTTGCTCCAAAACACAACTCCTCGACAAACGTTTCGCATATTAGGAAAGCAGATTTGGAATCAGCGTTTTATGCTCTTAAATATCGTATACATTCCATCTGTAAAGGCTACTTCGACTAAACCTGCTTACCTTATAAGTTACAAATTTGAAATAAATGAGCCCCATGCAATCCCATAACGAGTTCGGAGTATTTTAAGATTGTCATAAGGCAGATAGATGGCTGTGCACCTAATTTGCGACTTTTCGAGTTCTTCAGAAATACAATGACTTCTTCCAAATTCTTCTCGAAAGCCTCGTTGAAATGATAAGGAGAGAGCGAAGGACCATGAGATCGAGTTTGACTTTTATGATGTGCGCAGGACTCTCAGGTGATATTCTTGGACAGGTTAGCTGCCTTTGAAGTGATTTTAAAGTTTTTGCATTTTTCCTTTAGGCTTTTATGTTCATTCTGGCTGGTTTCGAAACCACACCGGCGGTGCTTCACATATGTTGTATATGTTAGCAAAGTATCAAGAAATACAGCAGCGTAGAGAAGAAATTCGGAAAGTATGCGGTGAACAGGTAATTCGTAACATCCAGGGAACCCCAAGAAGATGCGCCTACTGTTTGATTGTTAATCTCTCTTGTAATGAAGTCCTTTGAGGAGCATCGGGTGCCGTTTTGTAGAGGTGGCTTCAACTTAGATATTCAGTATGGAGCGAATCAAAAATCTACCTTCATTACTGTAGGAGCACGGTAGGAACCTGCAGCAAATGGCTCCGCTGCGAAAAAGGCCACTTGGAAAAAAACTCCAGGAAAATCTGAAAGTTTGTAACAAGGTTTTCATGCATGCTGATTTTGCATATAATTTTGCATTTTCGTAGAGAGCTTTTTAAGTGGCTTAATCAGATTTTGGACGAATAGCAGAAATTGAAGTTTCATGTTGTGGCATCTGGCATATTTGGCATGACTTAAAAATGCTTTACGGTGAAGTGCGAGTTTGGCACTTCACCGTAAAGCATTTTGGCAGTTTCATGTTTGGAATCAGCGACTCTGATTAACCTAGTGCAGGAGTTTTCAGTGCTGTTGGTTATATTTTAAGGGCGAAATATGTCTCTTATCTACTCATAACACCCTCATTGAAGTTCCTACCGTAATCCTGCTATAATGAAAAGGGCTCATTGATTCGCACTATGTAAATCTAAGTTGAAGCTAGCTTTACAAAATGGAACCTAAAACTTATGAAAGAGTTGAAAGAAAGCTATTAACAATCAAATAGTAGGCACGTCTTTTGGAGCGCCCTGTAGATGTCATGATCAGAAGATTTGACGGTGCACCTGAAAAATTTTTTCCAATTCAAAGCAATTACCATTCCAAAACGGCTTCATCTAGGTGGATGTCACCTATGAAATGGTCAATGAGTTGAAGTTTCTGGACCAATGCATCACCGAAACACTTCGCGTGTATCCGCCAATTGTCAAGTAGATTGTATTAATTTATTACTTATTTATTTACTTATTTATCTGTTTATTTGTTTGCTTATTTGATTATTCAGTTATCTATTAGATTGGTCCGAAAGTTCTTGGCCATCTTTTTGAAAAAATCATAACCTCCTTGCCGCCCGATGGATTTCCCTAGAATTATTTTTGTTTGAAAGAGGAATCCATACTCTTTACAGCAATTCCCCCAATATAAATTAGGCCCGTATGCACGTACATCCCTGCGGGGAGGGGAGAGGATCTGAGAGGGGAAGCGTCATATCTCGCTAGTCTACGTATCTTTCTTCTTCTTTCTCTGTCTTGATTTTGAAGGTTCTCATATACTGATACTTGCGCATAACAGGTGTCAGATTACTGCCATACAAGATTAGATATTCACTATTTCTTCTGATCCCCTGGGGATCCCCAGGGGATCACCTCACATCTTCAAAGCTATTTATCTTCCTGAAAACTTGATGAAAATGCTTAAAATTGTACTGTGGATATACTACAGCAGTGCTAAGCATGTTTATGGTAGAAATGAGTGAAATCTCAGAATATCAAAATTTTCGATGATCCGCTGCTCGCGGGCCAGAGATTATCGAAAAAATCAAGATCTTCAGATTCCATTTCTTCTGTCGAAAACATGCTCAGCAGTATCGTAGTATATCTTCAGTACAGTTTTGCAGCGTTTTCATTGATTTTTCAGGAAAATAAACGACTTCGAAAATGTGAGATGATCCCCTGGGGATCCCCAGGGGATCGGAAGAAATAATGAATATTTAATCTTGTATAGCAGTAACCTGGCATCCATTATACGCAGGTATAAGGGTATGAGAAACTTTATAAGCACGATAGAGAAGAAGGAAGAAAGAGATCTAGAGCAGCGAGATATGGCGCTTCCCCTCTCAGATCCCCTCCCCTCCCCGCGGGGATGTACGTGCATACGGGCCTTGGTTTGTGAAAACTCGAGAGTTAGAAGCAATTGAAGGAAATCAGTCATTGGCATTTTTCGAGCTGGGTAACAAAAATTTTAGAGTATTTTTATATAGAGACGAAATTTTGCGCATTACTGTAGTGTATTATTTATTTATTTATTTATCTATTTGTTTGTTTATTTACTTATTTATTTGTTTGTTTATTTACTTATTTATTTACTTATTTATTTATATACCTGTTTATTTATTTATTTGTTTGTTTATTTACCTATTTATTTATTTATTTATTTATTTATTTATTACTTCTTAGATGGCCTGTCTTCACGTGGCGTGGCCCCAGCACAAAAGTTGCCATTTGTCCCTGTCCCTCGCTTCCGACATCCACGATCTTCTAGGTTGCCGTCAGTGGCTGCGTCCACGAGTTCAGGTGCGATAGTCGTATCCAGCTGATTTCTCAGCTAGTCCATCTGTTTCACGAACACGTCTGCCCATTTCGTTGGCGGTCTTCCTCGAGGACGTTGGGCTTCGCGAGGACACTCAGATGTTGTAAGTGTCCATCTGTCGTCTGTCCTTCTCAGGATGTGACCGGCCCATCGGTGTTTCGCTTCAACGTATTCCGCTGGGTCACGAAAACGGGACATACTTCTCGTATCCGTACTGCGAGATCCGACTAGGTGTTGCTTGTGTCGGGTCATCTTCAGAAGACTGCACTCGAGCGCTCTGTGGGTGGCCCGCAAGGCTTTCGACGTGGCTATTGTGTCAGCCCAAGTCTCAGCTGCGTAACAGAGCGCCGGAAGAATGGTTGAGTCGAACAGGTGGGCAGAAGCTGCGGTTCCGTAATTTGGTCGGTGGCTTCCTTCATAGGCCCGAAAGCGGCTCAGGCTGCTCTTCTTCTCCTGTTAAGTTCTTCCCTCAGGTGTCGTTCTCCATGTTCATCGAACGTCCGAGATCCATGCAAGAAGACGTCTCCATAATGGGGGTGCCTTCCAATTCCATTTCTGCATCTTCGCAAAGGGCTTTCTTCATAAACTGAGTCTTCTTCCAATTTTCGTCTCTGCTTCAGTGATACTGCTCGGAAAAAGAATTATGTAGTCCGCAAAACGAAGGTTCGACAGGAGTCTCCCCATCAACTCGTATGCTTCTCTTGTCCCAGTCCAGTGACTTTATCACCCACTGCAAGGCCGCGGTGAACAGCTTCGGCGAAATAGCGTCATAATGTCGCCTTGTCGAACCTCCTTTCCAATTGGAATGGTCAGGGGGCGATAGAATAGCTGCATCGTTGTTGTACAATCCTTGTAGCAGTTGGCTAGTGTCCTCACGTAGGCTGGGTCCACTCCTTGATCGACTAGCGCTGACAGGATGGCGCGTTGGTCTCGACGCTGTCGAAGGCTTTCTCGTAGTCGACGTAAGTTAGGACGAGAGGCAGTCGGTACTTCCGGCAAATTTCTATGACTCTCGAAACCGTCTGGATGTGGTCCATGCAACTAAATCCCTTGCGGAATCTAGTTTGTTCTTGGGGATGGGCTTCATCCAGGGTCCTTGATATGCGAGCGATAATCTTCGTGAAAAGTTTGTAGAGCACACTCAGCAGACATATTGGACGATAGTCCCGAAGATCCTCCCGTGCGCCCTTCTTGAAGAGAAGGACGGTTCTTGAGTTTCTTCACTGGTCGGGAATCTTCTCCTTCCGAGCAACCCTTTCCGTAAGATGTGCGACGCGAGAATTTCGTGTAGACATTGTCCTCTGGTCGCAGAAATTCGACGGAAGATGGTCTGCTCCTGGAGCCGGATGTCTTCATGGTCTGAATCGCTGTGCGCACTTTAGCAGATAGACGTGGTGGTATACTTCTCCAGTGGGAACAACGGGCATCGGCACGGGTGTTGAGCGGAAGAGGTTGGTATAGAAGTTCTTCGCGATAGATTCCATTCTGTATCGGGAAGAAGTCGGAGTCCCGTCTTCGTTCAATAGTGCAGTTAGCGGTACGTGATATTCACAGAGTTCCCTTCGGCACTTCTTGAGACTTCGTATTCATCGGCTGCTTCCAGTATCTTAGCTTGTCTGTACTTCCTGAGATCCTCCTGCAAACCTGTTCTGCAGCTGGCATCGTCTATCAGTCGCTCGAGGTGGGGTGCATTCGGATCCTGCCTCAGAAATCTTCTTCTTTCGAGCAATTCCTTGGTCTTTAAAATACGTTCCAAGTTGTTCTCAGAAGTCACTGAAGCGCATCCTCCGCAGGCTCGCAATCCTTTCAGTCAGAAGCCGGTCGTAGTCGTACGTTGGGTCCTCCTCGATGGGCCAGTCACAACTTGATATGAGCTCTTCCAGCCTGTTACCGTCATAAACGACATTCTTCCTTCTTGAGGTACTGTGACAGTCTTTCTTTTCCAGCCCGCGACTGAATCCTATCTTCGCTCGAAGGAGGCGGTGATCGGAGCTACTGCAGAAGGATGGAACTACTGAGACATCAATCAAGCTCCACCTTTGGTTGGTGAAAATGTGGTCGATCTCCGCGTGAGTCGTTCCATTGGGCGATTCTCAAGTCCACCGGCAATGTTCCTTCTTCATGAAGATGGAATCTCCATGGAAAAGTCGTGCGGCGGAGAGAAGCCCAACGAGACGATTGCCGTTTTCGTTTCGAAGCCCATATCCAAACTTCCCGATCTTATATTTTTCTTCTAGTGGCATCCCAATCTTCGCGTTGATGTCGCCCACAACGAACTTGTAGAAGGATTTTTCGTTGCGGACGACGTGTTCCACGTCTTCGTAGAAAGCATCTAATTCCGATTCGTCAGCTGCTGATGTTGGTGAATAGCAGTTGATAATGCTGATGGTCTTCTGACGTGGAGATCGTAGTCGTAGGATGGCTAGTCAAGCTAAGGATCTCATTCGAATCCACAAGTTGGACGATGGATGGGCGCACGACAAAGCTAACGCCTCCAACGTTTCATGATCGAAATTCTTCACGAATGATGAGGGTCCCATCATTCATCTGTCGCACGTCCTTCTTCCTGGACTTCGTTTCCTGCAGAGCGATGATGTGGTACTTGACATGCTCTGCAGCGTCGAGAAGAGCGTGGAGGTCGGCGTTTGTGGAGACTGTCCTGGCGTTGTAAATGCAGAGCATAAGGCAGTCTCCATGGTGTGCCGTCCGTGCAAACGTGTCGTTTTTGTCCCATCCGAAAGGCGCCCTGAGTACCCTGACATTGTTCTTGCTACCACCCCGCGCCGTAGGCGGGACCCGACGTGCAGAGTTTATATCTCTTCTTTTTGCTGAACGAGTAATAAAAATTTTTCTCCTACAAGAACAGACTTACTAGGCCAACTCTAGGTTTTCACGGGGCGATCGCTGACCCGGTATGGAGCGGGAGGACCGCCTAGCGAGTGGAAAAAGTCAGACGGCGGGGGATCCGGCCTGGCCGGCTCTTAGCTAGGCATCCGGCCGAAACCGGAAACGTCGAACTCCTTCACAGCTTGGGAGGCCCTACCAGAGTATACACTGTGCATCGCAGTTCGACACCCACTGTCACCCGCACGCCACGATGAGGCGACCTACCATTGTGGGGGTTTATTTATTAGGT
This sequence comes from Cylicocyclus nassatus, assembly GCA_958299035.1. Lineage (NCBI taxonomy): Eukaryota > Metazoa > Nematoda > Chromadorea > Rhabditida > Strongylidae > Cylicocyclus > Cylicocyclus nassatus. The sequence goes on along the minus strand of CATQJL010000305.1, from coordinate 79,354,541 downwards.
TGATTCATAATTAATGCGCGTTTTCTATACTTCATCTTTCAACCAAGATAATTCTTTTTTGAAAAGATATTTCTGGACGAAATAATGCTGTGACCATCAAATCAGTGACTATACAACAAATACTTTTGCGTTCTATCACAAGAAAGATTTTCTGGCATAAAAATTGCCAACGACTTTTTTTCGAAAGCCTCTACTTTGAGAGAGCATAACTTACGTTGAAACGAAGTAGGATAAGGCAGACTTTGCTCATCGGTAGCCAAGGGTCTCTTGAGCAGTGATGCCAAGCTTGATTTTACGATTTTTTTAAAGAAAATATCGCATAAAGTCGAAAGCATTCATTTTTTCTGGCATCTCGACGGGTTCAAAAATCGGTCATTTTTAAATTATTTCACTTATCTCCGCTGGAAGGTGAGAAAATGCTAGCGCTTCTCTACCATCAAATGAACTAGGTCTACTCTTGCTGGATAGTGTGAAAGACCTGCAATTTTTTGCTTCAAAGTTTTATATGGCACGGAAGGGCCGCGACGATCATCTAAGTTTGCAGTTGAATTTCTCGGCTTAGAATTCGTGGAGAGTTTTGTTCAAATAGCGTCTTGTAGCATAAAGTTTCCTTATCTTTATGCATATTGTTGAAATCAATCCGGCTATCTCTCATGGATTTGGTGCAAAAGGAGTGAAAAGCAACAATTGTGGGATTCAGTTCTTTTACTTGAAGGCTCAGAACATTGGAATTAACGGAGATGTACGAAAGCGAAGGAAACTAGAAAAAAGCTCCTTCAGATAGCGTTAAAGGTTTTTGAGGGAACTGATTACACATCAAATACCAGCTCTGGAAAAAGAGGTGAGAAAAACGTGAATCAGTTATGAATCAACTCAATATTTATTTATTGATTTGTTTATTTACTTATTTGTTTATTTACTTATATGCACGCAAAGGTGCACCAAAATATCAGATCATTGTATAAGAGGCATCTTTGCTGGAATAGGTCTAACAAGTTTTCTTAACAAGAAGAAATTTCTCAGTTTAATATATATTTTCTTCAGAACGAATCGTCTTTGCACTAAAGATTTCACCCTCAAAGGCACACGAATGAGAAAGGATGTACAATTGATTCAACTGGCTGAGCTTCGGCAAAGGTGGGCTTCGTGACCTAATTAAGGCTAGGTAATCAGAGCGCGCTCGCGCGCGAGAGACGCAGGTGCGTCGCGGGCGCGAGCGGCCTGCCCTGACGGAGCTAAACCAGTTGAAACAAAGATACAGTCAATTCGTTTCATATGATCATGTGTGCCACTGCACACACAGTCCACCTTTGGCGCCCTCATCCTGGATTTGCAATTGCAGAAACGCAAGAGACTCGGCGATTGTTTTCCATTACACGAATTTGAGGTGATTAGTACCTAGAAAGCAAAAAATATAAATAAACACATTGAAAACACGTCCGTGAAGAGATGTTTCCTCCCAGAATCCAGGATGGGAACGCCAAAGGCGGACTGTGTGTGCAATGACACACATGATCATATGAAATGAATCGACTGTATCTCTACGTTACCAATAAGGACCATTCACTACTGTGCTGACTACTATGCCTCGCCGATAGAGTTCGATCCCGAAAGGTTTTGAAACAATGTTGACTTTGAAGGTGCCTTAGAGATCCTATGACGCTACAGTAAAGATGGGCAGTGGAGAATCGCTCACTGCGAGATCCACTCTCTTTCGTACCATTCGGATATGGACCTCGAAATTGTATTGGAATGCGGGTAGCACAAATGCAGATGAAAGTGACTATGGTACACATTCTTCGCAAATACGAGTTTCGACCAGGAGAAGTTTTGGTGAGATCATTCTGTATTTATTTTATTCAAATCATTGAAAATTCTCACTAAAGCCAGAACGTATTTTAGGGACTGCCTCTTCGCATCAATAATATGGGTAGCAAAGACCGTTGAAGAACTAAGTATTGTGCTCAAATGAATTCACCATTGATACTCCTGCCATCCATTCACCAATTTTGCAAACCTGACAATCTTCGAGCGTTCTTGTAAGGAATCATTACGTCAACTGATGAAAATGAAGAGTACCCCTATGATACACACTCACTTCGAAACATTGAGCTTTATATACGAGATTTGTAACTTATCTGTAATTTATATATTCCAGGCTTGTTGATTAAGCAATTTGACTAGTCTCCTCAAGAAAATAACAGTTATGTTGAAGGTACTTTTACGTTTTCAGGTATTTGCGGGGTTGCATTATTTACTTGATATAGGCATTTAAGTTGTCATAGAGGAGTTTCATCGTGTGCCGATTATTTCAAATACAAGTTCTCATCGTGTGCCTAGATCGTTTCAAATACAAGTTCACATGTGTACCCCTCTCTTTTCAATCAGTATAGCTTGTTGACTTGCTTCTAGTGAATTACTAAAAGTGAAACTATCTGATATTCTTTCGGAGTCATTGAACTCTCCTCGGAATTATTTGGTCAAATGAATTGGCATGATTGCCATCTCCATAGATTACAATAAACTGACTCACATTATGCCTTTATTGCAATTCAGTTGGAGTCACTGCTTTCCCTGACTTACTGGTTTGGTGAGATCAGACATCATCAAACTTCGTTTGCTTGTTAGAATCAAATTTATTTTGCTGGAAAAGGGGCATGGATTCCCACCTCCATGAATCACATTATTCAATTCTGATAACTATAATCATAGAGCAGTCAAATACAAGCTTTCATTACCTTTCATCCAGATTAGACCCAAACTATATGACACACTATCCGGTGAGACGCCAAGAGCTTATTGCATAAATAAATAAACAGATAAGTGTATTACACAATATGCGCATCAGAAATCCCAAAAAATCTCTTGGTAACATTAGTTGTGTAATCTTTTTCTTCTTATTCGATCATTTTCGCGCTTCTGTGTTACTCGCTTATCATGACTGTGTACTCTATTTTCATTTCATACTTTTCCTTGACTTCGTGATCCGGCGGAGTACGCAACACCTTTCTTGAGGTCCATTTGTATTCTGTCGTTGAGTCACAATGCGAAAACGACAGAATACAAATGGCCGTCATGAAACTTAGAGTGGGTACTTCGAGAAGCAGCATGCTTTTGAAGATGCCATCATGGAATGGGTAGAGGTAGTCGGAAACCGAGGAAAAAACATGAAAACAGCTGGACAGAGTTTCTGCATCTCAAACGCCAATGCAGCGTTGCCGAACAGCAAGAAGGTCGCACCTACTGAAACATTTTATAACGAAATTATTATCGAACTTTTGTACATCTGTATTGTCATGCTTGGTACTATCGCTAATCATCGTATCATTTGTTAGTATTCATCGATTTTCAGCCAAAGTTTGCATATGAGTCCTTCGCATATTGACTATGATTCGTTGAAAAAATTGTACGGTTTGCATTGTGCACATTCAAAAATTGTTCTTGAAGCAAAAAGGCTACGATTTTGATTTTGTCAACAAATGGAAATGTACCCACCGTTCAAACATGTCTACCTCTTTTAAATTTCAAGCTTTTGCGAAACTCTAAGTCGTAAATTGTAGAACCAGCTTCGCTCTACATTGACTGACACTTACCAGCAGGGCCCGGCCCAGTTTAACCCCTGGTTCGGGGTCAAACTAGACTTCGTTTTTGAGGTTAAAAGCAACGGGGATATCGTCCTAATACCCGCTCCCGAGTTTGCTAGTTTCTAGACCAACACCAAACCAACTGAGTTGGTTCGGAGCATAAATATCGGAGAACTCGCATAAGTTTTGGACCTTTTTGATTTGAAGAGAACGCTTCAAATCCGATCATATAGCGAAGAGAGCGGATCAAACAATTGCTTCTCCTCTTTTTTGAGCCAAAAACAGTGTAAACCAAAGCATTGATAGATACGGCGCTCCAATCACACACGTTTCCTCTAAAGGCGCGTCCCGGCAGATTTTGCATTTCCATCTTTTTGCATGTTTTGGGCCTTCTCGACCTGTAGATCCCGAATCTGAGCTTTAAAAGGAGTGAAAAGGCCTTTTTTCGGGGCGTTTTCTTCAATTTCCGAAGACAGCTCGGACGAGAATTTTCAAAGGAAAGTCGTAGGCCCTGGCACGAAGACCCTGCTGCCTGTAATTTTGGCTTTGTATAACATGCACAATTCGGGAAAGCGGTTGGAGGGTCCCGCGCCGTCTAGCGGAGAATCGAACAAGGTGTTAGGGGAGCGAAAGGAGGAAGGGGAGCGGCGCTTGGGCTCCCTGGTTTGCAGAGTTCACATTTCGGCGTGGAGTTGCTTTTGGTTCTCTTGGAAGGCCTCCCATCCAGGGTCAAAATCTGAGGTAGGTCAATCTGCCGAGCCGCTGCCTTTAAACTATGTAGCGAAAAATGCATCGCCGAATTGTTCGATCACAGTTTTGATTGGCCTAAGAGGTTTTCAACGTTCTGAACACCAAAATGGTACCATACCAAAAAATTAAATTGACTCAGAATGTTTTTTTTGCTTTTTTGTTATATTAGATTTTTTTTGCTATACTATACGTTTTGTTTCTTTTTTTGTCATACCTCAAAACTCGCTTTTTTCGCTTTTCTATCGTTGTGTTTTGTAATGTTGATTGAACAAGAGTTACCCTACCAACTTTTGCGTCAAAAAGGATTTCGCGAATTTTCGCGAATTCATAGGGGACTTCGTTTCCAAAAATGCTCCAAACCAACGCATACCGGGCCCTGTTTGCCAGTCTTTGTTCATTACGTAGGATTTAGATGAAAACTCTCAAAGTAGTGCCGTGCCACCGAGAAAAAACATTTTCGAGAATAAAAAACCTAAACAAGTTGCAAACTCGGACACCAAGTCAGTCCAAGCCACTAATTCTGACTGTAAGTCTTGCATTTTTTACCAAATTACTATTAGGTTGGCTAGAAAGTTCTTGCGTAATTCAAACAAAATTCAGTAACTTTTCAATGTCTAAACCTAAATTCACATCTTGTCCTCTAAAAATATTAGAAGGCCTGCGCTCCATGAAGGATGTTTAAGCGCAAGATTTCATGAGCTAGCCACCGAGAACGAAGCTCTCAAATATGGGACTTCAAAATTTGCAATTTTGAGTTTGGTGCCAGAAAATCGCAGAGTGCCGCTAGCTAGCCGAAAAAAATCTGTAAAAATTACTCACACTGCAGAAGTTCATAAGTTACTTTGGAAGGCTTTGATCTTGCACGGTGAAGCAAAAACAAAAAATTCGTGAAATATTCATTTTGCGGAAAAAATCCATTCATTACCGCAGTTTTTCGGCAAAAACAATTTTTTACACTCCAAAAAAACGTCGCAAGGTTTTAAATGGGAAATAGGTCTTATTTCTGGTTGCAAACTGTGTTTTTGTGGAAAAATTACATCGATAAGGGGATTTATCCTGTAAAATGAAAAACTCCATAAATTTTTGTCCATTTCCATGCGAGATTAAAGCCTGCTAAAATAACGTATGGACTTCTGCAGTGTAAGTAATTTTTGCAGTTTTTTTTGGCTAGCTGGCGGCACTCTGCGATTTTCTGGCACCAAACTCAAAATTGCAAATTTTGAAGTCCCATATTTGAGAGCTTCGTTCTCGGTGGCTAGCTCATGAAATCTTGCGCTTAAACATCCTTCATGGAGCGCAGGCCTTCTAATATTTTAAGAGGACAAAATGTGAATTTAGGTTTAGACATTGAAAAGTTACTGAATTTTGTTTGAATTACGCAAGAACTTTCTAGCCAACCTAATATTTTGAAGTCACTCCTGGCACACCATATTGCCATTTTCTTGATGCTCTCAAGAGCTTGATTACTGCATTTTGACACCTTTGTTTAATTTCACCGAAATGCTCCTCATTTTGTGCTTTCAATCGCCAAGTCAGAAGCCCTTGGCTTTTCTTCGTGACCAGTCATGAAGTGCGAGGCTTGCTCTCTTCAAAAATTTGGACAGTCTGGAACGCTTCAGAAAGTATGAGCATCAATGCCAACCTATCTGCCGCGGCATGCGTTCCGCAAGAGTCTGAGGGCCAAGGGAGGGTCCTTTGGGATATGAGTGAACGTTGTTGTTTTGTAGGCTTTTCACAAATCACATGCTACATATGTCTATGTTGCTTCATACAATTTTAGCTGAAGAAATATTAGGCTCAAAGATTTTTGGGACACAATCTGGCTGTTTGTAACGATACAAAATGGTTATGCTAAACTCTTGTCGCTTATCTGCTTTCATATCGCTTAATGCTTGTGATGTATTCAGTGAGATTCTTTTTGATGTTGTTGTGCTGCGCTGTTCACATCGAGCTTCATAATGGGATGCGTCAATTATCAAAGAGTGTTTGAGTATTTGCAGCAAGACAGCTTTGACGAGATAGTTCACAATGTTGAGAGAGTGTCTTCTATATAAGCATGCCTTGATTGTACTACTCTGCTTTTCGCTACTACCAGTAAACCTGTGCTGGTCTCCCCTCGCCGATCAGAACACTAGTTTCTCAGCTTTTGTTCTTCTTTTTGTCAAAAAACCAAGTAGCAACGTCGACTTTTGAAAGAAAGCGATCCACTCTATCAACTTTATCTAATCTAAGCTAAACGCGCCTGCACTAATTTGTCACTTGGCGTTGCTGGGCGCAGAATTATTACCACGAAATTACAGAACTACGCGACGCAAAATGACAGATCAGTGCCGGCGCGGTTTTGCAATTGAATGGACCAAGTGGATTAATTGGACCAATAGATTGGTGGCCTTCAAATAACTGATCAAGTTGTTGGAAGGTAACAAAATTACGTAAATAAAGCGATGAACGTTTGAGCTACAATATCTTTTTCTTATAGATAAAACATTAATTATGATTCAACGTTTATTCTTATCAAAAGGCTGGTCTGGCATTATCTCTGTCAAAAGAATAGCCTTGTGCATATATTAGATTTCCGTTCTCGATAAATCATTAAGTAAAGCTTGAATATCACAAAAGCCCTCTTCCTTCGTTATCATGGCTTTGACACGATTTTACCCTAAGAATAGCGTAGTGTATATCATTAGATCTTTTCTCAGCTTTACGCATATAAAGTTGTCGTCTAGGACATCGGTACAGAGCACATTTGTTTTTGGTGTTTTTATTGTATGAAGCTTTCAAGAGCTCGTCTTTTTCCATAAATGGGTCATATCAGCTTTGAAGACAGTAATGATTGTATTTTAGCAAACAACAACTGAAATTGCCAAACGATGCTGTTTTGGAAGGCTATTGTTATGGTACAGTTCGCATTTTCATCCAGAATTCTAGAGAAATGACGAAAGATCTTTAGGCACTGTTCATATGTCTTCAATTCGGTCCCGCAAGTTCTGCACCGAAGACACCAAATGACAAAAAGGACGAACCGAAACAGAACTGAAGTGCTTGACATTCATTTGCTACATGCTGTCCATGAATCGTTGTGGGGATAGCAGCATAAATTGTTCGCATCAAATATTTAGCATTATACAGTATAGTCTATACTAGTGCAGTTGACTGCAAGGATTCGCTCAGGCTGAGCGCTCACGAGGTGCCTCTTGCGGGCCAAACATGGAACTCGCGCGCATAAGTCATCATAGCTCCCGCTTACTGTAGCCGCGCTGCAAAATTTAGATTTTCTTCGACTTTGCAAGCGAAAGGGGATTTTGAGGTTTCTTCTGCAGCTTATATTCCCGCATTGTATGCGCGATAGAAGGCCACTCAGGTGCCATTCTTAAGTTTCCTTTTTCTAAAAGAATCGACTGCTAATACTATCAAGTGCCAGCATTTCAAAAATTTCCTCCATCAGAAAAGACAGTTACGACCTAACATTGTGAAATTTTGAAAAGCTCAGGTCTACAAGTTTCTCTGCTTCGTTCTCAAGTTGTGATGGAAATACAGGAATACTAGGCTGTTGCATAAGTTCTGTCCGATTTTTTTGCCTCATGTTTGAAGCAGCTGTTCTAAGAGAATTTCATCTCTAATTCGATACGGTTGGTATCATTGAAAAGTGCTTTCCTTGCGCTTTCTAAAGCATACCAGAATTCAATAAAATTCTTAGTGTACGGAGATCACAGGCCTAAAATCTCTAAGTGGCCGAGGTACGTTCTATCCCTAGAAATATGTCCTTGCGAGGATATCTCCACAATGCGCCCTTCAAGTCAGGTTCTTTCATTGGCTTCGGAATAAGGGTATGGAATGCTAGTATATGCAGAAGTTCGGTCCCATGAAGAATACGTCTTGCTAGTGAAATTTATCCTCGAACATAAATCTTTGGTATAGATGTTTTACAAGCAATAACTTTCTGCGAATAGAAGTAATCGACAAGCTCAAAGTTGGAGGTGCCAGGGCAAAACAAGAGCTAACAGGGCCCATCCACCAATTCCTTTTCGGCGCTCACGTCAGTTGTAAAACGTTCGTAGTTCATAAATAGGCATGCACACATGTGCTGAAGCGAGGTCAAAAAGTGGCTAATTTTTTGTTCGGTCAAGAAAATCTCTCGGCAGCGCAAACCCTATGGGCTCTTTTATGTTGCATAATAATCTACGAAAATTTCTCTATCCATCCATTATTAGAAAAGATGCCTATCAATTTTCATAAGGGAGCGTTACCATGTCAAAAAAGACAGATTCGAAGAAAAACGCTGCGAAGTTTTTGCATTCTTGGTTCTTCCTTAACAAAGATTTGCGCAGATCTCAATATGCATTTTTTAGCCAAGGGACTGCTCAACACATAGAAACTAAGACCTTGGAAAAAAGTTGACTCTGAAAGAAGTTATGACATTTTAAACTCAAAAATTCAAATCGGACAGAACTTATGCAACAGCCTAGTAAAGATTCTGAAAAACAAGATACAGTCTTCTGAGCGAACAAAAAATTAGGCTGGCTTAGAGATAATTTCACTCTCGCCGTAAATCTGCATAAGAACTTCGCTTGTGCAAATTTGCATAAGAAAAGTGGAAGGAAAGGTTTTTTTGCTGTTTCTCAAATGAGAAAAATGATGGAAAGCGGTTGAAAGTTTTTTCTATCACGTTTCAATAGCTCAAAATTCTCTATCATCAACAAAGGACACTTATGGCTTAAAATGGCCGAATTTCCAAAAGCTCAAGCTCAACTTTCTAAGCTTCATCCTCATACTGTTATGGATGTAGATATATTCTTTCAATGAATTTAGACATGTTTCTCTACTAAGCGAATATCGATAATAATGTGGACTCGTTGAGGTGCACTATTCAGAGGTGAAACGCTGGACACAAAATTTGCCTGCAATACTTGTAGCAGCCACAAAAGCGACCTATCGACCCCGCGTGATATAACAGCTATCTCTTTTATTAGTAGCTTGGAAGATTATGAAAAGAATAGCAGTATGGAAAATTGTCACAAAGAAAAAGTCAACGAAAACGACTGGCAAATGAGTGGAGATGATCCTAATTCAAGCGAACCAAATGAATGCCGTATAAGGGCAAGACACCACAACTTCTGTGGAATTGCATAACTTGAGGTCAAAGCTTTTGCGCCATAGAATTCAAAGGCGTGCGTCGAGCCAACTTTTGGCCATTAATAATGCGTTCCTGTACAAGAACGCTGATGCAAAATGATCTGTCACATTTATAGACCATCTGTATCATTACAGTGGGTGAGACAATTCGGGCATGACTGAGAGGCCGTAGAATGTACGCGCCGTGCTCGTGTTATTGTACATCAATTATCTTTTCGATGTCTCTCTCCGTCCTTCGAATCCCTTTGATATTGATTTCGACAGTATCCTCAAATCAGATCTCAATGCAGTGCCAAATTATTAGCAAAAAAGGGATAATATCTTTAAAATCGTTGAATTATACTTTTGTTCACTAGTCGCGATAATGCTTGTATAACAATACGCAGATTTTGTAAAAGTGTTTAGAATTAATGTCAATTTGAATAGAAGGAAAGAAGCCTAGTTGACATCTTCATAACATCACCAGAGAGGTGACATTCTTCATTTGCTGGAAAAGGAAGTAAAATACGTCCCAACCAGGTCTTAGTCTCCACATTGCTTGCATTGAATGAGGATAGATTTAGATCTGGCACATTCGACCAGGAGATGAGCACTTTTATACTCAATTTTTATCTTCTCAAAATTACTCACATATGCCATTTTTCTGTTTTTTAGCTCTAGCCTAAAACTTTTGGAGATGTCTGGTGCCTTGAGTGTTTTATAACTGAGGTAAGTTCTGAATCTTTTTGCATTGTTACAATATCGGACGAAAACAAAATTTTTTGTTCAAATGAACTGTTTCAACCAACATAATACTTTTTGAAAGATCATCTTTCAATGGATTACGGTATCTGAAGATCTTTACAAACCAATAGCCAGCCGATAAATTCTGTCATGTTTTCAGACGAATATTATGCTTCAAAATTAATACTATGACATTCGCGTTTAGTTTATATTAGTGACAGGCTGAGAAGTTCCTCTGCGAAGGAAGGCCACATTTTTCTTTTCTTTGTTCTTTGTTCTGGGTGCTTCCATTTTTTTCAGCTTATAACTGCGAAATTCAGGAAAAGATGACGCAGCACCAACGACGTCCGGAAATTTTTTTTACAAAGCTCACTGTAGGCTACTAATAAAATTTCGCAACTGGAGGAGCAAGGGGGGTGTTCCTACATTCTGTTCAAGCCAACTTTAAACTCAGGCAAAAAAGATACGGTAGCCCCAGGATTGGGTGAGTAATATGCTGCCCTCTCGGTTATTGCATTTTATCTCACGTACAAGCATCACTGTTGCAGCGATCCGTCAGGTGGGTAGAAAATGCGATATAGATATGGTAGGTATCAAAAGTACGATATAAACTACATTATCTTATATATAAAGCTGAATGTCTGTTTGTCTGTCTGTATGTCTGTCTGTCTGTGTGTACGTATGTTCCGAATAGAAAATTCCATTTCTGAACCGATCCGGACCAAACTTGGCACACATACACTACGGGCCCCGGCGGGTGTCATGTCATAGGCTACTTTTCGTCATCGATCAATATCGATTTTATCGATTTTTATCGATTTTTTTTGCTGAGTTCACCTACGGGGCTGGGAGTTGGCACAGGGGGGTAATCGAGCATGGGGATTCCGGATACAATATTACACTCCTGTGCCAAATTCCAGCCCCCTAGCTCAAATTTTCAAAAAATCGATAAAATCGAAAAAGTAATGGACGATCCTGAAAACTAATATTGTGTTCGTAATCTGCATGCTCGATTACCCCCCTGTGCAAACTCCCAGCCCCGCAGGTCAAACTTTACAAAAAAATCGATAAAATCGATAAAAGTAATGGACGATCCTGAAAACTAATATTGTGTTCGTAATCAGCATGCTCGATTACCCCCCTGTGCAAACTCCCAGCCCCGCAGGTCAAACTTTACAAAAAAAATCGATAAAATCGATAAAAGTAATGGACGATCCTGAAAAATAATGTTGTATTCGGAATCCCCATGCTCACTTCCCCCCCTGTGCCAACTCCTAGCCCTGTAGGTGAACTCTGCAAAAAAATCGATAAAAATCGGTAAAATCGACATCGATCGATAACGAAAAGTGGACTGTGACACTTGCCGGGGCCCGAAGTGTATGTGTGCCAAGTTTGGTCCGGATATGGCGGAGCCGGGTAAGCCAGCTAGTATAGGATAATTTTATGATATGAAAGTATAGGGCGACGTTCTTATCATATACAAAACATAAAGAATGAGTGGCCTCTCGCTTATTGCTTCTACTGTTTTTGCCCATTGCCCAATTCCCGCATGACTTTCGCAAGAATTCGGAACTTCTGCTGAGCTTCCGCGATACTTCCGTCCTCTACAAGCTCATACTATTTCGGACTGAGCAAGCGTTTTTCTAAAAAATTGCCCTTAAGGGCTTTTTTTACCCCTCGCTGAAGTTGGAACCTTTTCGATTTTTACAAATTGTTGCCTGTCAAACTGAAAGCAAGGAAGTATCTTTCCGCACCCCCAAGCAGCAAACGCCTAACGAATTGCTTTTTCGAAGGCAGCTAAAGAAATTAGCAACTCGTTTTCAGGGCAGAAAAAAGGCAGATTATCTACCTTGTGACATTTAGAGAAGCCGGATATTTCGGGAACTTGAAGTTATGAAAACTTTTCGAAAAATTCGGTTATAGAATTGAGACTTGTCCTTTTGCATCCATTTTCTTCCCCAATTCACCCTACATTCTGCTTTCGACTTTCTTCTGCTAGCGTTAGAAGGGAGAAGTGTTTGCAAGTGTCGAATATCGTTGTGCCGAACAGGTTGTTAGGTGGTCCTTTTATTGTCATTACTCTTCGGCCTTACTTTTCGACGCTTTCGTCTTCATCAGAGGCCAGGGAACCGTTAGACGAAAAACGTTAGATGTCCGTACTGGAGGCAGATGTTCGCGACGGACGACTCGCTTGAATATGTTTTTATCAGCTGAGTTTGTGATACCAGCTACCGTAATCCATTGAAAGATGATTTTTCAAAAAGTGTTATGTTGGTTGAAACAGTTCATTTGAACAAAAAATTTTGTTTTCGTCCGATATTGTAACAATGCAAAAAGATTCAGAGCTTAACTCAGTTATAAAACACTCAAGGCACCAGACATCTCCAAAAGTTTTAGGCTAGAGCTAAAAAACAGAAAAATGGCATTTGTGAGTAATTTTGAGAAGATAAAAATTGAGTATAAAAGTGCTCATCTCCTGGTCGAATGTGCCAGATCTAAATCTATCCTCATTCAATGCAAGCAATGTGGAGACTAAGACCTGGTTGGGACGTATTTTACTTCCTTTTCCAGCAAATGAAGAATGTCACCTCTCTGGTGATGTTATGAAAATGTCAACTAGGCTTTCCTTCTATTCAAATTGACAGTAATTCTAAACACTTTTACAAAATCTGCGTATTGTGATACAAGCATTATCGCGACTAGTGAACAAAAGTATAATTCAATGATTTTAAAGATATTATACAAACTCTTCTTTGCAATGATTTGGCACTGCGTTGAGATCTGAGTTGAGGATACTGTCGAAATCAATATCAAGGATTCGAAGGACGGGGAGAGACATCGAAATGATAATTGGTGTACAATAACACGAGCACGGCGCGTACATTTAACGGCCTCTCAGTCATGCCCGAATTGTCTCACCCACTGTAATGGTACAGATGGTCTACAAATGTGACAGATCATTTTGCATCAGCGTTTTTGTACAGGAACGCATTAAATAGCCAAAAGTTGGCTCGACGCACGCCTTTGAATTCCGCTTCTTAATTCTATGGCGCAAATGCTATGACCTCAAGTTATGCAATTCCACAGAATCTGGTGGTGGTCTTGCCTTTATAAGGCATTCATCTTGATTTGGTTCGCTTGAATTAGGATCATCTCCACTCATTTGCCAGTCGTTTTCGTTTCTCAGTGGCTTTTTCTTTGTGACAATTTTCCATACTGCTATTCTTTTCATAATCTTCCAAGCTACTAATAAAAGAGATAGCTGTTATATCACGCGGGGTCGATAGGTCGCTTTTGTTGCTGCTACAAGTATTGCAGACAAATTTTGTGTCCAGCGTTTCACCTCTGAATATAGCGCACCTCAACGAGTCCACATTATTATCGATATTCGCTTAGTAGAGAAACATGTCTAAATTCATTAAAAGAATATATCTACATCCATAACAGTATGAGGATGAAGCTTAGAAAGTTGAGCTTGAGCTTTTGGAAATTTGGCCATTTTAAGCCATAAGTGTCCTTTGTTGAAGATAGAGAATTTTGAGCTATTGAAACGTGATAGAAAAAACTTTCACCCGCTTTCCATCATTTTTCTCATTTGAGAAACAGCAAAAAAACCTTTCCTTCCACTTTTCTTATGCAAATTTGCACAAGCGAAGTTCTTATGCAGATTTACGGCGAGAACGAAATTATCTCTAAGCCAGCCTAATTTTTTGTTCGCTCAGAAGACTGTATCTTGTTTTTCAGAATCTTTATTCCTGTATTTCCATCACAACTTGAGAACGAAGCAGAGAAACTTGTAGACCTGAGCTTTTCAAAATTTCACAATGTTAGGTCGTAACTGTCTTTTCTGATGGGGGAAATTTTTGAAATGCTGGCACTTGATAGTATTAGGTTCTGTCGTCTTGAAAGTTGGTTCGCATCATGTTCATTCATAACTTCTAATTTTTCTAAAGGATTTGCACATAGTCGATTCATTTAGAAAGAGGAAACTTAGCAATGGCACCTGGGTGGCCTTCTATCCTTCATAGAGGGAAATAAGCTGCAGATGAAAATTACTCAAATTTCCATTTTGCTTGCAAAGTCGTTTAAAAAATTTAAATCTTGCGCTCAAAATCGGAGTAATTGGTGTTATAAATTTTAGGACTTGCTGTTTCTAAATGAACAAGTTTGTGTTGATGGAGAGGTCAAATCAAAAGTTATTATTCTCAAGAGAAATGCCAAAATAAACATATGTCATTTGTATTCGTATTCTATAGCCAATAACCAAGATTGTTGATACGCTTTATTCGGTCAGGCCTGACTGAATAAAGCGCATTAATAATCTTGGTTATTGGCTACAGATTACGAATACAAATAACTACCTCACGCCAAGATTCATCGATAATTGAGCTTGGACTTCGATTGAACATATGTCGTTTTGCTGCTTGAAAAAATTATAACTCTTTCAGGAGAGCTCAGTCAAAATAATCTTTTCATAGACGAGCACAATCAAAACGAGTTAAGGTAGAAAGAGCAGGTTATATAACCTACGAATTCTTGGAAATTCAAACGAATTTTAAGGACGATTTAATAGAAGTTTGAACTCTTGCCCTCAAAAAATCGTGGAAAGACCATCAAAGGTTTTTGGAGATTCAGAAACGAATAAAAAATGACATCATTTTCGGCGATTTTAGTCTGAAATAATTGATTTGTGATCGCAAAAGTCGTCAAAGTTTCAAACCCAGCTTTTTTGAACTCTCCGCTTTTGCCCTATTTATAACCATTTTGAACTGCGAAAAAGAATTAACAGTCAAAGAGAGCAAACTTTGCAAAGCGCCGTTTCTGTGCAATCTCAAAGTGACTTTCTGAATTTTTTAAAATAATGTTTTGAACTCTTCTTACATGACTTTCAAGAAACTGGGCAAATTCGCCAAGGACGCGAGGTATAGAAGAAAAATCATGCCGCAACATCATTAGTTATTATTTATTTCCCGTACATGCTACCCAATCATCGTTGGTGAGTCGAGGATTGAAGCCAAAGATAGGCCTGAAGTGTACTATTTTGTAGCAATGCTTTACTGCCAAATAAAAAACTAACTAAGTATTAAGGTTGACTGCCGAAATCCCCCACGTCGTTGTAGGCAGAACGCCCGCCAGCTTGCCTGCAACGCGTCTACAATAGGCTGGAGCTATGATGACTTATGCGCGAGTGCCATGCTTAGCCCACAAGAGACATCTCGCGAGCGCTCAGCTTGAGCGATTCCGTGCAGTCAACTGCACTAGTATAGACTATACTGTGTAGTGTTAAATATTTGATGCGAACAATTTATGCTGCTATCCCCACAACGATTCATGGACAGCATGTAGCAAATGAATGTCAAGCACTTCGGTTCTGTTTCGGTTCGTCCTTTTTGTCATTTGGTGTCTTCGGTGCAGAACTTGCCGGGCCGAATTGAAGACATATAAGCAGTGCCTAAAGGTCTTTCGTCATTTCTCTAGAATTCTGGATGAAAATGCGAACTGTACCATAACAATAGCCTTCCAAAACAGCATCGTTTGGCAATTTCAGTTGCTGTTCGCTAAAATACAATCATTACTGTCTCCAAAGCTGATATGACCCATTTATGCAAAAAGACGAGCTCTTGAAAGCTTCATACAATAAAAACACCAAAAACAAATGTGCTCTGTACCGATGTCCTAGACGACTGCTTTATATGCATAATGCTGACAAAAGATCTAATGATATTCTACGCTATTCTTAGGGTAAAATCGTGTCAAAGCCGTGATAACGAAGAAAGAGGACTTTTGCGTTGACTGTTGTGATAATCAAGCTTTATTTGATGATTTATCGAGAACGGAAATCTAATATATGCACAATGCTATTTTTTTGGTAGAGATAATGCCAGACCAGCCGTGGGATAAGAATAAATGATGAATCATTATTAATGTTTTCTATAAGAAAAAGATTTCGTAGCTCAAACGCTCATCGCTTCATTTGCGTAATTTTGTTACCTCTCAACAACTTGATCAGTTATTTGAAGGCCACCAATCTATTGGTCCAATTAATCCACTTGCTCCATTCAATTGTAAAACCGCGCCGGCACTGATCTGTCATTTGGCGTCGCGTAGTTCTGTAATTTCGTGGTAATAATTCTGCGCCCAGCAACGCCAAGTGACAAATCAGTGCCGGCGCGTTTAGCTTAGATTAGATAAAGTTGATAGAGTGGATCGCTTTCTTTCAAAAGTCGACGTTGCTACTTGGTTTTTTGACAAAAAGAAGAACAAAAGCTGAGAAACTAGTGTTCTGATCGGCGAGGGGAGACCAGCACAGGTTTACTGGTAGTAGCGAAAAGCAGAGTAGTACAATCAAGGCATGCTTATATAGAAGACACTCTCTCAACATTGTGAACTATCTCGTCAAAGCTGTCTTGCTGCAAATACTCAAACACTCTTTGATAATTGACGCATCCCATTATGAAGCTCGATGTGAACAGCGCAGCACAACAACATCAAAAAGAATCTCACTGAATACATCACAAGCATTAAGCGATATGGAAGCAGATAAGCGACAAGAGTTTAGCATAACCATTTTGTATCGTTACAAACAGCCAGATTGTGTCCCAAAAATCTTTGAGCCTAATATTTCTTCAGCTAAAATTGTATGAAGCAACATAGACATATGTAGCATGTGATTTGTGAAAAGCCTACAAAACAACAACGTACACTCATATCCCAAAGGACCCTCCCTTGGCCCTCAGACTCTTGCGGAACGCATGCCGCGGCAGATAGGTTGGCATTGATGCTCATACTTTCTGAAGCACGCGTTCCAGACTGTCCAAATTTTTGAAGAGAGCAAGCCTCGCACTTCATGACTGGTCACGAAGAAAAGCCAAGGGCTTCTGACTTGGCGATTGAAAGCACAAAATGAGGAGCATTTCGGTGAAATTAAACAAAGGTGTCAAAATGCAGTAATCAGGCTCTTGAGACCATAAGAAAATGGCAATATGGTGTGCCAGGAGTGACTTCAAAACAGTAATTTGGCAAAAAATGCAAGGTTTAAAGTTGGAATTGGTGGCTTAGACTGACTTGGTGTCCAAGTTTGCAGCTTGTTTAGGTTTTTTATTCTCGAAAATGTTTTTTCCTGGTGGCACGGCACTACTTTGAGAGTTTGCATCTAAATCCTACGTAATGAACAAAGACTGGCAAACAGGGCCCGGCATGCGTTGGTTTGGAGCATTTTTGGAAACGAAGTCTTCTATGAATTCGCGAAAATTCGCGAAATCCTTTTTGACGCAAAAGTTGGTAGGGTAACTCTTGTTCAATCAACATTACAAAACACAACGATAGAAAAGCGAAAAAAGCGAGTTTTGAGGTTTAACAAAAAAAATAAAAAAAACGTATAGTATAACAAAAAAAATCTAATATAACAAAAAAGCAAAAAAACATTCTGAGTCAATTTAATTTTTTGGTATGGTATCGTCGACTCTAAAAATCGTGACGACGGTCTGCAGTGCGGCCAGTGCGCGCCGCACGGCACTGCCGCTTTATCGTAGGGCAATCCTGCTTTTCAGCAGTGTAGGCTCCCTGCAGTAGCCATGAAAGTTCCTGCAAGCAAAAAAGATGCAAAAAGAAGAAGAAAAACCACAAGAACTCACCTTCTCCACGTAATTTGGGCGAATCATTAGGCGGCAGTGCCGTGCGGCGCGCACTGGCCGCACTGCAGACCGTCGTCACGATTTTTAGAGTGGACGATACCATTTTGCTGTTCAGGACGTTGAAAACCTCTTAGGCCAATCAAAACTGTGACCCGAACAATTCGGCGATGCATTTTTCGCTACATAGTTTAAAGGCAGCGGCTCGGCAGATTGACCTACCTCAGATTTTGACACTGGACGGGAGGCCCTTCCAAGAGAACCAAAACAGCAACTCCACGCCGAAAATGTGAACTCTGCAAGCCAGGGGGCCCGAGCGCCGCTCCTCTTCCTCCTTTCGCTCTCCTAACACCTTGTTCGGACGAGTATTCTCCGAGTATTCTCCGCTAGACGGCGCGGGACCCTCCAACCGCTTTCCCGAATTGTGCATGCTATACAAAGCCAAAATTACAGGCAGCAGGTTCTTCGTGCCAGGGCCTCCGACTTTCCTTTGAAAATTCTCGTCCAACCTGCCCTTTGGAAATTGAAGAAAACGCCCCGAAAAAGGCCTTTTCACCCCTTTTGAAGCTCAGATTCGGGATCTAAGGGTCGAGAAGGCCCAAAACATGCAAAAAGATGGAAATGCAAAATCTGCCGGGACGCGCCTTTAAAGGAAACGTGTGTGATTGGAGCGCCATATCTATCAATGCTTTGGTTTACACTATTTTTGGCTTATAAAAGAGGAGAAGCAATTGTTTGATCCGCTCTCTTCGCTATATGATAGATTTTGAAGCGTTCTCTTCAAATCAAAAAGGTCCAAAACTTATGCGAATTCTCCGATATTTATGCTCTGAACCAACCCAGTTGGTTTGGTGTTGGTCTAGAAACCAGCAAACTCGGGAGCGGGTATTAGGACGCATAAGTTTTTGAAAATTTTTAAAGTAATATTGTATACATATAGCCCAAATTCGGTGCTATGTGATTGTTTGTGCGCTGTAAGCAAGCTATTTGTTTGTTTGTCTATGTCTTGCGTTTGAAATTCGCGCGCTTACGAAAGAACAGTTTGACGCCCAGGAACTCATAAAAACGATATCCCCGTTGGTTCTAAGCTCAAAAACGAAGTCCAGTTTGACCCCAAACCAGGGGTTAAACTGGGCCGGGCCCTGCTGGTAAGTGTCAGTCAATGTAGAGCGAAGCTGGTTCTACAATTTACGACTTAGAGTTTCGCAAAAGCTTGAAATTTAAAAGGGGTAGACATGTTTGAACGGTGGGTACATTTCCATTTGTTGACAAAATCAAAATCGTAGCCTTTTTGCTTCAAGAACAATTTTTGAATGTGCACAATGCAAACCGTACAATTTTTTCAACGAATCATAGTCAATATGCGAAGGACTCATATGCAAACTTTGGCTGAAAATCGATGAATACTAACAAATGATATGATGATTAGCGATAGTACCAAGCATGACAATACAGATGTACAAAAGTTTGATAATAATTTCGTTATAAAATTTTTCAGTAGGTGCGATCTTCTTGGTGGTCGGCAATGCTGCATTGGCGTTTGAGATGCAGAAACTGTGTCCAGTTGTTTTCATGTTTTTTCCTCGGTTTCCGACTACCTCTGCCCATTCCATGGTGGCATCTTCAAAAGCATGCTGCTTCTCGAAGTACCCGCTCTAAATTTCATAACGGCCATTTGTATTCTGTCGTTTTCGCATTGTGACTCAACGACAGAATACCTCAAGAAAGGTGTTGCGTACTCCGTCGGATCACGAAGACAAGGAAAAGTATGAAATGAAAATAGAGTACACAAACATGATAAGCGACGGTAACACGGAAGCGCGAATGATCGAATAAGAAGAAAAAGATTACACAACTAATGTTACCAAGAGATTTTTTGGGATTTCTGATGCGCATATTGTGTAATACACTTATCTGTTTATTTATCTATGCAATAAGCTCTTGGTGTCTCACCGCAACGATAGTGTGTCATATAGTTTGAGTCTAATCTGGATGAAAGGTGATGAAAGCTTGTATTTGACTGCTCTTATAGTTATTAGAATTGAATAATGTGATTCATGGAGGTGGGAACCCATGCCTTTTTGCCAGCAAAATGATTTTGATTCTAACAAGCAAACGAGGTTTGATGATGTCTGATCTCACCAAACCAGTAAATCAGGGAAAGCAGTGACTCCAACTGAATTGCAATAAAGGCATAATGAATGTATGACACAGTGAGCAAGAGATTGAGTCAGTTTATTGTAATCTATGGAGATGGCAATCATGCCAATTCATTTGACCAAATAGTTGCGAGGAGAGTTCAATGACTCCGAAATAATATCAGATAGTTTCACGTTAGTAATTCACTAGAAGCAAGTCAACAAGCTATACTGATTGAAAAGAGAGGGGTACACATGTGAACTTGTATTTGAAACGATCTAGGCACACGATGAGAACTTGTATTTGAAAAATCTAGGCGATGGTGAATGGTGAAATGAAATGGTGAAAAGTCTAATGGTGAATTCATCTGAGCACAATATTTAGTTCTTCAGCGGTCTTCGTGCTACCCATATTGATGCGAAGAGGGTCCCTAAAATACTCTCTGGCTTTAGTGAGAATTTTCAATGCTTTGAATAAAATAAATACTGAATGATCTCACCAAAACTTCTCCTGGTCGAAACTCGTATTTGCGAAGAATGTGTACCATAGTCACTTTCATCTGCATTTGTGCTACCCGCATTCCAATACAATTTCATCCATAACCGAATGGTGCGAAAGAGAGTGGATCTTGCAGTGAGCTATTTTCCATTGCCCATCTTTACTGTAGCGCCATAGGATCTCTAAGGCACCTTCAAAGTCAACATTGTTTCAAAACCTTTCGGGATCGAACTCCATCGGCGAGGCATAGTAGTCAGCACAGTAGTGAATGGCCCTTATTGGTAACGTAAATACATCCTTTCTCATTCGTATGCCTTCGAGGGTGAAATGTTTAGTGCAAAGACGATTCGTTCTTAAGAAAATATATATCAAACCGGGATATCTCTTCTTGTTAAGAAAACTTGTTAGACCTATTCCAGCAAAGATGCCTCTATACAATGATCTGATATTTTGGTGCACCTTTGCGTGCATATAAGTAAATAAACAAATAAGTAAATAAACAAATCAATAAATAAATATTGAGTTGATTCATAATTAATTCACGTTTTTCTCACCTCTTTTTCCAGAGCTGGTATTTGATGTGTAATCAATTTCTCAAAAACCTTTAACGCTATCTGAAGGAGCTTTTTTCTAGTTTCCTTCGCTTTCGTACATCTCCGTTAATTCCAATGTTCTGAGCCTTCAAGTAAAAGAACTGAATCCCACAATTGTTGCTTTTCACTCCTTTTGCACCAAATCCATGAGAAATAGCCGGATTGATTTCAGACAATATGCATAAAGATAAGGAAACTTTATACTACAAGACGCTATTTGAACAAAACTCTCCACGAATTCTAAGCCGAGAAATTCAACTGCAAACTTAGATGATCGTCGCGGCCCTTCCGTACCATATGAAACTTTGAAGCAAAAAATTGAAGGTCTTTCACACTATCCAGCAAGAGTAGACCTAGTTCATTTGATGGTAGAGAAGCGCTAGCATTTTCTCATCTTTATGCGGAGATAAGTGAAATACCGATTTTTGAACCCGTCGAGATGCCAAAAAAAGTGAATGCTTTCAAACTTTTTTGCGACGTTTTCTTACAAAAATTCGTAAAATCAAGCTTGCCATCACTGCTCAAGAGACCCTTGGCTACCTGAGCAAAGTCTGCTTTATCTTACTTCATTTCAACATAAGCTATGCTCTTTCAAAGTAGAGGCTTTCGAAAAAAGTCGTTGGCAATTTATAGGCCAGAAAATCTTTCCTGTGATAGAACGCAAAAGTATTTGTTGTATGGTCACTGATTTGATGGTCACAGTAGTTTTTATTTCGTCCAGAAATATCATTTCAAAAAAGAATTATCTTGGTTGTAAGATGAAGTATAGAAAACGTGCATTAATTATGAATCAACTAAATAAATAAACCCCCACAATGGTAGGTCGCCTCATCGTGGCGTGCGGGTGACAGTGGGTGTCGAACTGCGATGCACAGTGTATACTCTGGTAGGGCCTCCCAAGCTGTGAAGGAGTTCGACGTTTCCGGTTTCGGCCGGATGCCTAGCTAAGAGCCGGCCAGGCCGGATCCCCCGCCGTCTGACTTTTTCCAGTAGCTAGGCGGTCCTCCCGCTCCATACCCGGGTTAGCGATCGCTCCGTGAAAATCAAGAGTTGCCTAGTAAGTCTGTTCTTGTAGGAGAAAAATTTTTATTACCCGTTCAGCAAGGAAAGATATAAACTCTGCACGTCGGGTCCCGCCTACAGCGCCGGGTGGTAGCAAGAACAATGTCAGGGTACTCAGGGCGCTTTTCGGATGGGACAAAAACGACACGTTTGCACGGACGACACACCATGGAGACTGCCTTATGCTCTGCATCTACAACGCCAGGACAGTCTTCACAAACGCCGTCCTCCATGCTCTTCTCGACGCTGCAGAGCATGTCAAGTACCACATCTTCACTCTGCAGGAAACGAAGTCCAGGAAGAAGGACGTGCGACAGATGAATGATGGGACCCTCATCATTCGTGGCGAAAAGGTTCCATCACGAAACGTTGGAGGCGTTGGTTTTGTCGTTCACCCATCTATCGTCCATCTTGTCGATTCGCATGAGATCCTGTCACCTCGACTAGCCATCCTACGACTACGATCTCCACGTCAGAAGACCATCAGCATTATCAACTGCTATTCTACGAAGACGTGGAACACGTCGTCCGCAACGAGAAATTTTTCTACAAATTCGTTGTGGGTGACATCAACGCGAAGATCGGGATGCCACTAGAAGAGGAATATAAGATCGGGAAGTTTGGATATGAACTTCGAAACGAAAACGGCAACCGTCTCGTTGGGCTTCTCTCCGCCGCACGACTTTTCCATGGAGATTCCATCTTCATGAAGAAGGAACATTGCTGGTGGACTTGGGAATCGCCCAACGGAACGACTCACGCGGAGATCGACCACATTTTCACCAACCAAAGGTGGAGCTTGATTGATGTCTCAGTAGTTCCATCCTTCTGCAGTAGCTCCGATCACCGCCTCCTTCGAGCGAAGATACGATTCAGTCGCAAGCTGGAAAAGAAAGACTGTCACAGTACCTCAAGAAGGAAGAATGTCGTTTATGACGGTAACAGGCTGGAAGAGCTCATATCAAGTTGTGACTGGCCCATCGAGGAGGACCCAACGTACGACTACGACCGGCTTCTGACCGAAAGGATTGCGAACCTGCGGAGGATGCGCTTCAGTGACTTCTGAGAACAACTTGGTACGTATTTCAAAGACCAAGGAATTGCTCGAAAGAAGAAGATTTCTGAGGCAGGATCCGAATGCACCCCACCTCGAGCGACTGATAGACAATGCCAGTTGCAGAACAGCTGCAGGAGGATCTCAGGAAGTACAGACAAGCTAAGATACTGGAAGCAGCCGATGAATACGAAGTCTCAAGAAGTGCCGAAGGAACTGTGAATATCACGTACCGCTGGCTGCACTATTGAACGAAGACGGGACTCCGACTTCTTCCCGATACAGAATGGAATCTATCGCGAAGAACTTCTATACCAACCTCTTCCGCTCATCAACACTCGTGCCGATGCTCGTTGTTCCCACTGGAGAAGTACCACCACGAATTCTACCTGCTGAAGTGCGCACGGCGATTCAGACCATGAAACATCCACGGCTCCAGGACCAGACCATCGTCCGTCGAATTTCTGCGACCGGAGGACAATGTCTACACGAAATTCTCGAGCCGCCATCTTACCTTCGGAAAGGATTGTTCGGAAGGAGAAGATTCCCGACCAGTGAAGAAACTCAAGAACCGTCCTTTTCTTCAAGAAGGGCGCACGGGAGGATCTTCGGGACTACCGTCCAATATGCCTGCTGAGTGTGCTCTACAAACTTTTCACGAAGATTATCGCTCGCATATCAAGGACCCTGGATGAAGCCCATCCCCAAGAACAAACTCGATTTCGCAAGGGATTCAGTTGCATGGACCACATCCAGACGGTTTCGAGAGTCATAGAAGTTTGCCGGGAGTACCGATGCCTCTCGTCCTAGACTACGAGAAAGCCTTCGACAGCGTCGAAACCAAGGCCATCCTGCCAGCTCTAGTCGATCAAGGAGTGGACCCAGCCTACGTGAGGACACTAGCCAACTGCTACAAGGATTGTACAACAACGATGCAGCTATTCTATCGCCCCTGATCATTCCAATCGGGCAGGGGGTTCGACAAGGCGACACTATTTCGCCGCTGTTCACCGCGACCTTGCAGTGGGTGATAAAGTCACTGGACTAGAACAAGAGAAGCACACGAGTTGATGGGGAGATTCCTGTCGAACCTTCGTTTTGCGGAGTACATAATTCTCTTTTCGAGCAGTATCACTGAAGCAGAGACGAAAATTGGAAGAAGACTCAGTTTATGAAGAACGCCCTTTGCGAAGACGCAGAAATAATTGGAAGGCACCACCATTATGGAGACGTCTTCTTGCATGTATCTCGGACATTCAATGAACATGGAGAACGACACTTGAGGGAAGAATTTAACAGGAGAAGAAGAGGAGCCTGAGCGGCCTTCGGGCCTATGAAGGAAACACCGACCAAATGACGGAACCGGAGCTTCGTGCCTACCTGTTTGACTCAACCATTCTCCCGGCGCTCTGTTACGCAGCTGAGACTTGGGCTGACACAATAGCCACGTCGAAAGCCTTGCGGACCACCCACAGAGCGCCCGAGTGCAGTCTTCTGAAAATGACCCGATCCCTCAGATAAAGCAATCAAGAGTGATAGATTTTCTACTATTTATTATTATTTTATCTAACATTTATTGAATAAAGGGTCCTGTAAATTATCATTATCGATGGAAGCGCTTGGAAAGTTATAACGGCTATTTTCGTCTACTTGCACATTTGATTTTTTGCTCCTATAAACGCTCCTAACTCCTCGTCCATAAGCGTTCAGCAAATCAGGAAGGCAGATTTGGAATCAGCTCAGCACTCCAATATTGTATACATCCCATCTAGAAAGACCACTTCGCGTAAAGATGCTTTCCCTTATTAGGCAAAATTAGCCAGGCCTATTCGCTCAGATCTTATTTGTCTATTTTTATAGTTTCGCTGCCAATCGGTAATGAATTTATTCCATGAATGAGTGCGTTCGCCCTTCATCACTGGGTCTTACTGCTGTACTCTCCGTAAAATAGATACAGTGCTGAACATAATTATAGAGCCACTCTAGAATTCGTGTAATTTGCATTCTTGTTGATGAATCTGTGTGAAGCTTTGCTGTATTGTGCGCATGTGAACCCACCATGACTCCTTAAAACGACTTCCAGTCATGTTGAGTTTGAACGGAAAAAAACGAAAAAAGTTGAAAAAGCCCTTAAAGGCACCGTCCACCCAGATTCTCAACTTCCAGGTTTTTGTCGTTTCAAGGCCTGCTCATGTCCCTGATTCCAAATAGGAAGTCGAGAATCCGCGAAAATCCCGGAAACCCCCATTCCGGAAATCCCGGCTTTCCTGTGCGGTGACTGGAGGAGCGCGCACAGGTGGGCGGGCATGGATGGGGGTCCTCGTGCATCTTCGCTATTCCGAAGCGATTATCTCGCTTCCGAAGCAGCATTTTGCGCCGCGACTTGGGCATTGGCTTGGTAGGAGGCCCTACTGTTATACGCTACCAAAAGCTCAACACCCTCAACTTAGGGTGGACGGTGTCTTTAATGAAAGCTGGACAAAATTATAAAGCCACCTGGTTTTTCTAATCACTATCGCATTCGTTGACTCAATTTTTTGTACAATTATGTCCTAAAATGTGTGAAACATTTGCAACACCTACGGCCTGTCATCCTACTAAAATAGAAGCGATCACTGCACTTTTTGCTTTCAAAAGCATCAAAAGTCGATCTTCTTCAACAAAAAGCTGGTTTGAGGAGTTTTCAAGCCCTTGTTTATTTCAAACGAAAGCAACAAAATCCTCTGAGCATTTTCGATAGATGAGGTGAGGAGAGCCTCCATAAACTCTGCGTAATCGTTAATATTGACGGACAGACTCCAACCTACAATAAAGTTGTTACATTTTTACTCTATAAAACTCTGTTTGCAATGTTCATAAAGCGCTGGATTTGATTTATCACACTGCCTACATGCTGATGCAGCTTTTGCAGCAACTTCTGATTTTCCTGTTTATCTGTATGTGTTTGTTTGTTTGTCTGTCTGTAAGTATGTTCTGTTATGTTAAGTATGAATAGAAAATTCCATTTCTGAAAAGATCCGGACCAAACCTTGCACGCATACACTTCGGGGCCGGGCGGGTGTCATAGGCCACTTTTCATTATCAATCGATCGATATCTATATAGTATATAGTCTATTTTGACCTGACTAAGGCATTCGACACAGTTGATCACAATCTTATTTTGTCTAAGCTGGAGAGCTTATGAGTGAGAGGTTCACTACTGAGATGGTTCGAATCCTATCTTTAGGACAGAACCTTCTCTGTTCGCGTACTCGACAGAATTTTTGCGGCTAGACCTTGTAAACCTGGAGTTCCTTAAGGCAGTATTCTGTCACCGATTCTCTTTATCATTTATACCATTGACCTGCCAGCCTGTCTTATCACAGATCCAGAGTTAGAGTGGCTGCGTGCGCTGTCGATGTTAAAATATATATCGTCAATGACCAGCGCGACAAGGGGAATACTCATGCAGCATTTCGTAGCTCAATTTCTCGAATGATTGATTGGGCAGATAGATGGAACATCTAAGTAAATTACTCCAAAAGTTGTACTGTTCCCATTGGCAGAACCCCTTACCATGCAATTGATAGCAGCTTTGATTTCGAATGTAAATTCCTGGTCAAGGACCTGGGAGTTCTCACAGATTCTAGACTGAGATACTCATGTCAAATAGACGAAATTGCCTTTCGAGGAACTCGAATATGCGATAATGCGCAGTGTGCAATCTTCAGATCCTAAACTTCTTCTGAAAATCTATAAAACATTTGTTCTACCAGTTGTGGAGTATTGCAGCTTTGTATGGAACCCTACTTTAAAAAAAGATGTTGATAAAATTGAAAAAATGCAAAGAATATTTACTAAGATTGTTTTCTATCGCGCATTTCCTAATCCGAATTACCCTTTCGCCTTGCCAAACTACACAACCAGAATTCGCAAATTAGGTCTCAAAACTCTTTTCTACAGAAGATTGTTAGCAGATACTCTTATGGCCTTCAAAGTTCTGCGAGCCGAGGTGGGTTCGAAACCCAGTAAATACTGAAAGCAGGGCCTCTTTTAATCTCGTTGTTGCTAGGTTTGGAAGGCACAACATCTCGTTGCAACGCAATAACTTCTTTTACCGAACAGCTTCGATCTTGAATAAACTTCCACCACCATACTTAGCTTTAAATTCAGTGGCTCAGTTGAAAACGGCGTTGAAGAAAGTAGATTTACTGCAGTTAATGGGAATTGATGATGTGAAGTAATTTTTTTTATTATTTTGCCATCCTTTCTTTGGCATGATCCGCTGCGTTCTTTCGATGTCATCAACTGGTACTTTGGCAGCATAGGCGGCCTCAAACGGTTTCCTTTCTTGCTTTTTTTGTCCCATCTAGCTCTGTTAGTCTCATTGTACTTTCAAAAATTCACTCATCCTTCCTCGGGGCTTTAACCAGCTAGCTTCCGCCCGAAGGCTCGCTGGCCTCCACAAAAGAGAGACTTTGATCTCTGAAAGACAGTGAGATTAACAGTTTTAATATGCTATACACCAGAGTAACAACTCTGGCCACTCTTTACTCAAAGATAATCCCAGGGACAAGTTTTGGGGCCTTAGTTTTTCTGTGCTTCCTGCAGGGTACATGCCAACGATTGGTTCATACGTGTTTTTTTTTCATGTGTGTTTGACTAAACATGCGATGGTGATATATTGTGTTTATTACTAATCGCTCCGATCAGGATCAAAGAGCACTTTCTGGTGCATTTAAATAAAGAAAAATAAATAAATATCGATTTTATCGATTTTTATCGATTATTTTGCAAAGTTTGACCTGCGGGCTGGGAGTTGGCACAGGGAGGTAATCGAGCATGCTGATTACGAATACAAAGATTATGTGAAGTGGAAGTTTTGCCAACCTCAGGTGGGCATAAGGTTGGCAATTG
Source organism: Cylicocyclus nassatus (assembly GCA_958299035.1). NCBI lineage: Eukaryota > Metazoa > Nematoda > Chromadorea > Rhabditida > Strongylidae > Cylicocyclus > Cylicocyclus nassatus. The sequence goes on along the minus strand of CATQJL010000305.1, from coordinate 79,326,477 downwards.
CCAACCTAATTTGGCATTTGCCAACCTATTTCGGAAAAAAGTTGGGCACCCTCTTCATTCACATAAATTTTTCATAATTCTTCATATTTTGTTCCCTAGTCCTACGGCGCATACACACACCAAATCTGGCGCGGTTTCGTCGCCTCTGCGTTGCAACGACCCATTTTCCATTTTTTTAAAAGCGGGAAATTTCCCACAAAATCTTGCCACAACCCTTCAGTCACGAAATTTTTTATTGAAACTTCTAGGTTAAGCCTTGCAGGCCGTGTTCATTTACTTATCAGTTTCATACCATATCGTCATCTGTGCGTTGCAGACGAGCCGTTTCACATCTGCACTCATCAATTACGCAATTTTGGAAGAAACGCCTATTACACTTTCTACTCACACAAGCTTTCATAATTTTTCAAACTTTGTTTCCACTAGCTTCTCTTCGTTCGCTTACGAAATTTGTTGCCATATCGCTAGGCATATATTGAGAACTAGTCTTGTATGTTGTTACAAATAGCATCAGTTAAGCGATGTCGCAGGTGCGGCAGTCAGCGGTAGCGCGAATTGCCGCACGCGAACTCCTGTTCGCCCTTTGTGGAACACAGCATGTTAAGATAAGCAGAAAACATGAACTACCTATTTTTTCCGCTGCTTCACCCCGGATCCTGCAAAAACGATATCCTCTTCGTTTTTGTTTTTTGCCCAAAACCATTTCCAGCCTGTCATTTGCCCGCCCTGTACCAGGCCCTGTACATTAGTTTCCAGGTTGTCTCATAAGTTTTTCAATTTTGATTTCTTACCGCAATGAGTAACACATTTCTCAATTCTAATTAAGATGCAGGATACCGTTCGATACAGCAAAGCAAGCTCTATGAGATGACATGAGATGTTCTCACCAATTTCGGCACATCACGAATTAGAAACCGAAACCTGGCCTTCAGATGGTGAAAAATTGAAAAGTTTTTTACATTTTTCGCTCAAAGAAAACTTACCAAATCTCAAACTTGCTCACACATTTACACTTCACATAAGACATTCATACGTGCAATTGCTGTGCTTGTTTCTGTGCTAGAAACCGAGAAATTTGAAATAAACTTTCAAAAAGCGATGCTGTGCTGTTTTTACATAATACAGTGCTGGACATAATTATAGGGACACTCTAGAAATCGTCGTAATTTTCGTTCTTGTCAGTGAATCTGTCGGAAACTTTGCTGTATGGTGCGCATGTAAGCCTACCATAAATCCTCAGAACGGCTTTTAATCCCGTTGATTTCGAACGGAGAAAAATGGAAAAAATCGAAAAAGCCTGTTTTGCAAGCTGGACATAATTATAAGGACACCTGGCCTTTTTAAACATTATCGCATTTCTTGACTCCAAAATTTTTTTGTTGAGTTACAGAATTTGAACTTTTGCAGCACCTAGGACCTCTCATGCTACTCAAGGAAAGATGATCCTTGCATTTTTCGTTTCCAAAGGCATCAGAAGTCAAACTGCGTCAACAAACAGCTGGTTTGAGGAGTCTTCAAGCCCGCGTTCATTTCAAATGGCAGTCCTGGAATACACTTAGCCTTTTTGATAGATAAGGTGAAGAGCGCTTCCGTAAACTCCGCGTAATTGCTGATATTGACAATCAGACTCCAATCTCACCATAGGGTTGTCGCGCTCTTGCACCACAAAACTCGATTTTCAAGTTACAGGAAACGCCGCAATGTAGCCGAACAATACACGTACAACAATAAACTTGTGTGCCTAGTCAGGAAAAAAATTCGGGGTTGCACATTCTGGTTCAGCCGCAGTTGTCATCCGTTGAGAGTTGAGTCGAGCACCCTGCACAATCATATCCAACTCAAATCAAGAAATCGAACAGGAGACCGCTTGAAACTTCAAAATCTTGCTTATCTCAGCTACCGCGCAAAATGCGACATGAAACAGAGAATAAAGTAGTGAGATTTGTGATTATGTTGAATCTACTGCTCGCATAGAATTTTCGTTGAAAGTATATCAGATCTACAATAAATGGCAACTGCAGCACCAGAAAAAATCTAGAAGTTGTTGCAAAAGATGCATCTCCATGTAAACAATGAAATAAATCGAGTCCATCACTTCACGAACATTGGAAAGTGAGTTTTGTGGTGCAAAAGCGCGACAACCCTATTGTGAGGTTGGAGTCTGATTGTCAATATCAGCGATTACGCGGAGTTTACGAAAGCGCTCTTCACCTTATCTATCAAAAAGGCTAAGTGTATTCCAGGACTGTCATTTAAAATGAACGCGGGCTTAAAAACTCCTCAAACCAGCTGCTTGTTGACGCAGTTTGACTTCTGATGCCTTTGAAAACGAAAAATGCAAGGATCATGTTTCCTTGAGTAGTATGACAGGTCCTGGTTGCTGCAAAAGTTTCATACTCTGGGATGTAACTCTACAAAAAAATTTGGGAGTCAAGGAATGCCATAATTTTAAAAAGGCCAGGTGTCCTTATAATTATGTCCAGCTTGCAAAACAGGCTTTTTCGAATTTTTCCATTTTTCTCCGTTCAAAATCAACGGGATTGGAAGCCGTCCGAGGAGTTATGGTAGGCTTACATGCGCACCATACAGCAAAGTTTCAGACAGATTCACTGACAAGAACGAAAATTACGACGATTTCTAGAGTGTCCCTATAATTATGTCCAGCACTGTATACAACATTCGTTCAGAAATATTAGGTCGGTGCAAAAGTTTTGTCAGTTTTTTCAATCCATCGGCAAACGCACTAGAATGGAGATAAACAAATGCTCCAAAATGTATACAATGCAGAATTTCTTCCTCTTTTCAGCTGCTAAACGGCCATTGTGTTTCGTTGCGAGAGTGACGAGATATTTGCTGGAAATTACGACCACTCGTTTTTACCATGTCCAACTTCCACTAATTTCCAAAATTTTTGTACGAGACTTTCTGAGGAGCCCCGATGACCACCGGATAGGGCAAATCCTTTGCCAAATTATGCAATTTTCTTCTTTTTTCAGCTGCTTTTTCAGATTTTTGCTAAATAATCTTCTTAAAGTCTTATGCTTTGGAAAAATCGCATAAGCTGTTATTGCACCAAACACTGCAAAACCTACAATATGAGGTTTTAACACAGGATTATTACTACCGCTACCGGGAAAGCGTTGGAGGGTCCCGCGCCGTCTAGCGGAGAATACTCGTCCGAACAAGGTGTTAGGGGAGCGAAAGGAGGAAGGGGAGCGGCGCTTGGGCCCCCTGGCTTGCAGAGTTCACATTTTCGGCGTGGAGTTGCTGTTTTTGTTCTCTTGGAAGGGTTTCCCATCCAGTGTCAAAATCTGAGGTAGGTCAATCTGCCGAGCCGCTGCCTTTAAACTATGTAGCGAAAAATGCATCGCCGAATTGTTCGGGTCACAGTTTTGATTGGCCTAAGAGGTTTTCAACGTCCTGAACACCAAAATGGTACCATACCAAAAAATTAAATTGACTCAGAATGTTTTTTTTGCTTTTTTGTTATTAGGTTGTTACATAAGTCTTGTTACACTTGACTTCTAACGGCGATAAGTCATGCACCTCATAATCTTTGCAGGACTCCAGGGTACCATTCGATAGGGCAAAGCAAGCTCTACAAGATGGCCTGCAAAGTTTCGCACCAACATCGACCCAAGTTAGCTTTGAATCCGAAATCTGAGTCGTAGTGAAGGCTCAAAAATTGCGAAAAATTCATATCTTTGTTCAGAAAAACCCTACGAACCTCCAACTTGCTCATAAAAATTGCACACTATATCAGACACTCATATGTACTGTTGCTGTATTTTTTCCTCATATAGAAATCGAGAAAACGAAAATTTTCTTGTTTTTACAAAAATGAAGCTATGCTGTTTCTTTTTATGTAGCTGTATACTACAAGCCCTTAGAAGTATGACCGTAAATTTTCAGCTTTCCGGAATCCCTAGTTTTCGAAAATTACCTAATTTAGTATTGAACACCCGAGTAAAAAAAGCTAAATTCGATGTTTTTCGAGAACTAGGGCTTCTGGAAAGCTGAAAACTTACGGTTATACTTCTAAGGGCTTGTAGTATACAGCTACATATAAAGAAATAGCATAGCTTCGTTTTTGTAAAAACAAGAAAATTTTCGTTTTCTCGATTTCTATATGAGGAAAAAATACAGCAACGGTACATATGAATGCCTGATATAGTGTGCAATTTTTATGAGCAAGTTGGAGATTCGTAGGGTTTTTCTGAACAAAGATATGAATTTCTCGCAATTTTTGAGCCTTCACTACGACTCAGATTTCGAATTCAAAGTTAACGTGGGTCGATGTTGGTGCGAAACTTTGCAGGCCATCTTGAGAGCTTGCTTTGCCCTATCGAATGGTACCCTGGAGTCCTGCAAAGATTATGAGGTACATGACTTATCGCCGTTAGAAGTTAAGTGTAACAAGACTTATGTAACAACCTAATATATTAGATTTTTTTAGTTATACTATACGTTTTTTTATTTTTTGTTATACCTCAAAACTCGCTTTTTTCGCTTTTCTATCGTTGTGTTTTGTAATGTTGATTGAACAAGAGTTACCCTACCAACTTTTGCGTCAAAAAGGATTTCGCGAATTTTCGCGAATTCATAGGGGACTTCGTTTCCAAAAATGCTCCAAACCAACGCATGCCGGGCCCTGTTTGCCAGTCTTTGTTCATTACGTAGGATTTAGATGCAAACTCTCAAAGTAGTGCCGTGCCACCAAGAAAAAACATTTCGAGAATAAAAAACCTAAACAAGCTGCAAACTTGGACACCAAGTCAGTCTAAGCCACCAATTCCAACTGTAAGCCTTGCATTTTTTGCCAAATTACTATGGTACTTACTATGGTCTCAAGAGCCTGATTACTGCATTTTGACACTTTTGTTTAATTTCACCGAAATGCTGCTCATTTTGTGCTTTTAATCGCCAAGTCAGAAGCCCTTGGCTTTTCTTCGTGACCAGTCATGAAGTGCGAGGCTTGCTCTCTTCAAAAATTTGGACAGTCTGGAACGCGTGCTTCAGAAAGTATGAGCATCAATGCCAACCTATCTGCCGCGGCATGCGTTCCGCAAGAGTCTGAGGGCCAAGGGAGGGTCCTTTGGGATATGAGTGTACGTTGTTGTTTTGTAGGCTTTTCACAAATCACATGCTACATATGTCTATGTTGCTTCATACAATTTTAGCTGAAGAAATATTAGGCTCAAAGATTTTTGGGACACAATCTGGCTGTTTGTAACGATACAAAATGGTTATGCTAAACTCTTGTCGCTTATCTGCTTCCATATCGCTTAATGCTTGTGATGTATTCAGTGAGATTCTTTTTGATGTTGTTGTGCTGCGCTGTTCACATCGAGCTTCATAATGGATGCGTCAATTATCAAAGAGTGTTTGAGTATTTGCAGCAAGACAGCTTTGACGAGATAGTTCACAATGTTGAGAGAGTGCCCTCTATATAAGCATGCCTTGATTGTACTACTCTGCTTTTCGCTACTACCAGTAAACCTGTGCTGGTCTCCCCACGCCGATCAGAACACTAGTTTCTCATCTGTTCTTCTTCTTTTTTGTCAGGACAAGTAGCAACGTCGACTTTCCTTAAAAGAAAGCGATCCACTCTATCAACTTTATCTATTCTAAGCTAAACGCGCCGGCACTGATTTGTCACTTGGCGTTGCTGGGCGCAGAATTATTACCACGAAATTACAGAACTACGCGACGCCAAATGACAGATCAGTGCCGGCGCGTGCAAGTGGATTAATTGGACCAATAGATTGGTGACCTTCAAATAACTGATCAAGTTGTTGGGAGGTAACAAAATTACGCAAACGAAGCGATGAATGTTTGAGCTACGAATTCTTTTTCTTATAGAAAACATTAATAATGATTCATCATTTATTCTTATCCCACGGCTGGTCTGGCATTATCTCTACCAAAAGAATACCATTGTGCATATATTAGATTTCCGTTCTCGATAAATCATCAAATAAAGCCTGAATATCACAAAAGTCCTCTTTCTGCGTTATCACGGCTTTGACACGATTTTACCCTAAGAATAGCGTAGTGAATATCATTAGATCTTTTGCCAGCATTATGCATAAGCAGTCGTCTAGGACATCGGTACAGAGCACATTTGTTTTTGGTGTTTTTATTGTATGAAGCTTTCAAGAGCTCGTCTTTTTGCATAAATGGGTCATATCAGCTTTGGAGACAGTAATGATTGTATTTTAGCAAACAACAACTGAAATTGCCAAACGATGCTGTTTTGGAAGGCTATTGTTATGGTACAGTTCGCATTTTCATCCAGAATTCTAGAGAAATGACGAAAGATCTTTAGGCACTGTTCATATGTCTTCAATTCGGTCCCGCAAGTTCTGCACCGAAGACACCAAATGACAAAAAGGACGAACCGAAACAGAACTGAAGTGCTTGACATTCATTTGCTACATGCTGTCCATGAATCGTTGTGGGGATAGCAGCATAAATTGTTCGCATCAAATATTTAACACTACACAGTATAGTCTATACTAGTGCAGTTGACTGCACGGAATCGCTCAAGCTGAGCGCTCGCGAGATGTCTCCTGTGGGCTAAGCATGGCACTCGCGCATTAGTCATCATAACTCCCGCCTATTGTAGGCGCGTTGCAGGCAAGCTGGCGGGCGTTCTGCCTACAACGACGTGGGGGATTTCGTGCAGTCAACCTTAATACTTAGTTAGTTTTTTATTTGGCAGTAAAGCATTGCTACAAAATGCATTTCAGTCCTATCTTTGGCTTCAATCTTCGACTTACCAAGGATGGTTGGGTAGTATTTACGGGAAATAAACAGTAACTAATGATGTTGCGGCATGATTTTTCTTCTATACCTTCGCGTCCTTGGCGAATTTGCCCAGTTTCTTGAAAGTCATGTAAGAAGAGTTCAAAACATTATTTTAAAAAATTCAGAAAGTCACTTTGAGATTGCACAGAAACGGCGCTTTGCAAAGTTTGCTCTCTTTGACTGTTAACTCTTTTTCGCAGTTCAAAATGGTTATAAATAGGGCAAAAGCGGAGAGTTCAAAAAAGCTGGGTCTGAAACTTTGACGATTTTTGCGATCACAAATCAATTATTTCAGACTAAAATCGCCGAAAATGATGTCATTTTTTATTCGTTTCTGAATCTCCAAAAACCTTTGATGGTCTTTCCACGATTTTTTGAGGACAAGAGTTCAAACTTCTATTACGTCCTTAAAATTCGTTTGAATTTCCAAGAATTCGAAGGTTATATAACCTGCTCTTTCTACCTTAACTCGTTTTGATTGTGCTCGTCTATGAAAAGAGTATTTTGACTGAGCTCTTCTGAAAGAGTTAAAATTTTTTCAAGCAGCAAAACGACATATGTTCAATCGAAGTCCAAGCTCAATTATCGATGAATCTTGGCATGAGGTAGTTATTTGTATTCGTAATCTGTAGCCAATAACCAAGATTGTTAATACGCTTTATTCAGTCAGGCCTAACTGAATAAAGCGTATCAACAATCTTGGTTATTGGCTATGAAATACGAATACAAATGACATATGTTAATTTTGGCATTTCTCTTGAGAATAATAACTTTTGATTTGACCTCTCCATCAACACAAACTTGTTCATTTAGAAAAAGCAAGTCCTAAAATTTATAACACCAATTAAGTACTCTGCGTTGATACCACTGCTT
>CATQJL010000305.1:79271036-79318294 GCA_958299035.1 Cylicocyclus nassatus | reverse complement strand
TGGTGGACTGAGGTTGGCACTCTCGTTTAGCTTTTCAGTACATTGCACCAGGGAAGGTCTAACGAGCAGCGTTTGACGAGACGTTTGGCGGTATGGGTTGAGCCAGACTGCGCGGCGTACGCAGCGTACGCAGCGTACGTCGCGTACGTTGCTATGATGAAACATATCGAGCGTACGCTGCGTACGTCGCGTACGCCGCTTTCCCAGCGTAGTCTGGTCCAACCCTATAGTGAAAGTACGAGTACCTACGATCCTTTTCAGACTCCTGACGAAGACGAATTGTTCGAAACGTTGAGTCAATAAAGAAGTTCCACCAATTAACCTGGTTTCGGCATAAGAAAAATCCTACACAATATTCAAAAGGCTTTTTGAGAAAGAGATGGCTTCATTTAGAAGGAAGTTTGGTCCTCACTTCAAGAACTGGGAGGTATGTCTCTAATTTTACTGGAATCAGTTTAGCGGATGGTCGATGAGATTGAACGAAATAATTAAATTCATTTGATTTCAAATAATCTGCGAATTCCGCTTTTTTTTCAGCAGGGAAGAGCAAAAACATTCAGCGCAAACTCAGCTACTGATACGTATCGCATGGGCACGAAACCATAAAGTGGAGAACATCCTTTTCTAGTCATTTTGACAACAAATAACTTGCTATAGTTCTGCTGGTACGGCTAAGATTTTGCTGCTGAGCCGCAATTACGTAGCGTAGACGAGCCAATTACAAAGAGCGGCGATGGCCTAACAGCTAGCTTCTCCGCATTCCAGCCTCGTTCCGGCGAAGTCACTGGTTCGACACCCTTGAGGAAGTCGTAGCAAAAGTTCAAGATGTTTAGAATCCCAGAGCCAGAAGCCCCTTACTACATGCAACAAGCTAAGTGATATACGTCATCGCGTCAAAACAAGTGCCATTCTCTCGGAAGCACGCAAATTTTGAAGTGGGGAGATTGCGAGGAAAAAAAGCTGGTACGAATAATGAATATGAGTTATCTCTTACGAGGTATCTCTGCGTAGTGCTGGATTTCTTTTTAATTTTCACACTTCTCAACAAGCTATGGTACCTTCTTTTCTGTATGACTACGACTTTTTTTTCTGGAAAGAGAAATTCTGTACCCTAGCTCAGCGACTTGGCGATTGCTTCAATAATTCTGAGTTCCATAGAAAAACAGCAATTCAGCCTTTAATTCGCTGTCTTGATTTGTAGGTTGTAAGACATGTCCTGTGTGGGCACTCGCGAAAATTTTCTGAACTGGTGTAACTCCAAGCAGAAACCTTTTGAAAAGCTGAGTTTTTTTGCAAATATATAAAAAAGTATACAAGTATACAAACTACACACGCTTATCTCAAGCATAATGAGACCCGGAAAGCCCTCATGCCGTTTTCTATAGGAGTCTAGGGCTGTTAATAGGGCTGACTATAATTTGGAAAGCAACCTGCAAATTTCTTTGGAACGAAATATATCATCGAAATATCGAAATATATCTTTTTATCATTTAAACATTGCTCAGGTGGGGCAAACCTTGAGAATGCCCAAACTAAGCATCAACTAATTTTAAAGTCTTTCCTTTTGGCACGTGATGAGTCGTATTTTTGAGTTCAGCCGTTGTTTGGCTGATATCTGATGTTATCTTTTGAGCCTCATTCAGACTATCCTCACAAATATGACAAAAACGACCAGAGGGTAATATGACGGCTTATATTTTCGTCTTGTTAACTTTGGAACTTTCTCGCAACCTAACATGAGATACTAGCTAGAATACCCGGTTCTGCCCAGCCCTGCCACTACACTATGAGCATTGCTATTCAATTTTTGCACATTTCCTTTTTCCTTGTCCCTAACTTCACTTCCCGTTAGGATTTCCTAATCAGCATACCCTCTCAGACAATCGCTGGGGGCAGGCGGGCACCGGAAAAATAGATTGCTGATTTCTCGCACCCCGCTCGCGGATTTTTTGCAAAGCAATCAGGACTTTTCGGAAGACCGCTTGCTGAGTCAGCGGATTTTTGAGAGACCGCCTGTTAAATTTTTTTCGCTCTTATCTTTTGCAGATATATTGCTGAATCTCTGAGGAATCGAGAACTCAGCAAGCGGTCTTCCGAAAAGTCCTGATTGCTTTCCAAAAAATCCGCGAGCGGGGTGCGAGAGATCAGCAATCTATTTTTCCGGTGCCCGCCTGCCCCCGGCGATTGTCTGAGCTCCTACCCCTCTCCAAAATAGAGGAAACCGATAAAAATAATCAATTAATTCCAAAAACTAGTAGTGTATTCGCAATCAGCAAGTTCACTTACCTCTCTGTATTAGTTCCGTAACTCAAACTTTGCAAAGAAATCGATAAAATCGATAAATGTAAGCTGTAATTCCAAAGACAAATATTGTATTCGTATCCAACATTCTTACTCACGCCCCTGTGCCAAGTTCCAGCTCCGTGGGTCAAACTATGCAAAAAATCGATAGATCTTATATATAAAGCTGAATGTCTGTTTGTATGTCTGTACTTCGGGCCCCGGCGGGTTTCATGGGCTACTTTTCGTCATCGTTCGATATCGATTTTATCGATTTTTATCGATTTTTTGCAGAGTTCACCTACCGGGCTGGGAGTTGGCACAGGGGGGTAAGTGAGCATGGGGATTCCGAATACAATATTAGTTTTCAGGATTATCGATTACTTTTATCGATTTTATCGACTTTTTGCAAAGTTTGAGCTATGGGGCTGGGAATTTGCACAGGGGGTAATCGAGCATGCTGATTACGAATACAATATTGGTTTTCAGAATTATCGATTACTTTTATCGATTTTTATCGATTTTTTGCAGAGTTCACCTACGGGGCTGGGAGTTTGCGTAGGGGGCTAATCGAGCTTGCTGATTACGAATACAATATAGTTTTTGAAATCGTCCATTACTTTTATCGATTTTATCGACTTTTTGCAAAGTTTGAGCTATGGGGCTGGGAATTTGCACAGGGGGTAATCGAGCATGCTGATTACGAATACAATGTTGGTTTTCAGAATTATCGATTACTTTTATCGATTTCATCGATTTTGTCGTAAATTTTGACATGCGGGGCTGGGAGTTTGCATAGGGGGGTAATCGAGCATGCTGATTACGAATACAATAATAGTTTTCAAAATTATCGATTACTTTTATCGATTTTTATCGATTTTTGCAGAGTTCACCTACGGGGCTGGGAGTTTGCGAAGGGGGCTAATCGAGCTTGCTGATTACGAATACAATATAGTTTTTAAAATCGTCCATTACTTTTATCGATTTCATCGATTTTTTGCAGAGTTTGAGCTACAGGGCTGGGAAGTGGCGCAGGGGGGTAAGTGGGCATGCTGAATTCGAAAACAACACAGGGAACGGGAAAAGAAGTGAAGAAGTGGGCACAAAGAAAGGCTGTACAGGGATAGAGATGGGACCTTTATTACAGTGTTTTCACAGGGCCGGGCGGAGCCGGGTAAGCAAGCTAGTAACTAATAAAATCGGTATCACCGATAACGAAGAGGAGCCTACAACATCCGCCCCAGCCCCGAAATGTATGTATGCAAAGTTTGGTGTGGATCGGTTTAGAAACAAATTTGTTTGGAAGATATGTACAGGCATGCAGACATAGTACGACAGACGTTCAGATTCACTCATATATAAGTTCTATTCGCCGATGTAAAGAATTCGAGTTTTAAGCAGGTTGTCCCACAAGTAAGTATACACTTTTTAATCGTTAATAACTCCTTTCCCACAGAGTATTTTCCTTAGGCTGGATTCATACTGATTCCCATGTTCTGGAACTGTTCCCGCACAGTTCTCGCAGTGTGCTGGAACTGTGCGGAAACAGTACCGGAACTGTGCTGCATGCGCTGCAGCCGCCCCGCACCTCCGTTCTCAACGGTTTATCTTCCAGATTTCTCTCATTTTGGCCTTATTCCTTCACTCCGCTTCCCTTTCTGATCAGCAGAACTTTGAAATCGAAGCGGGGTTGAAGAACGAACGCATTTCTTCTCTGCGTATGTGACAAAACGTGTGTTCTTGTGCTCGTCCATTCTCTCGTGATTTTGCTCAAAACTACTTCATTTGTTCCAAGAAGCGGCTGCGTAGTTTCCATAGCCATCTGCCACGAATTAGGGAGTAGGAGCAATTCTGAAACTGCATGAATTGGGACTTGCCTATTATTTTTGATGAGTTTCGCTTCTGGGCTTTTTCAGCCCCTTTCCTTTTTCCATATCGTTGCGTCTTCGTTCTTTCTTCTGCCCCGCTTCTCCTTGTAATGAGAAAAAGCTGCGAACTTGAAGCGAGGCTGAGGACTGGACGCTGTTCTGCTTTACAGTTGCAGCGGTGGAATTTGTCCAAACCTGCGGGATTGTCGGGATTCGCGGGATTGTCGGGATTCGCGGGATTCGCGACTTCGCGGGATTTGCGGGATTCGCGGAATTTGCGGGATAAGCGGGATTTAGCCATAACTTCATTTAAAATAGCTTTATTTGTAATCTGAGTGAAGATTTGGCTTCAGCTTGATGAGACGAATCTTTTGATATACGGTATGTCCGTAGTTCATGGTGACGGGGTAGACATACAATGATAACTTGTTGTTTTCTACGTTAAGGCTTTTGTGAACATTTATCACAGTGTAAATCGCGTATAGGAAATTCTGGTACGAAGCTCTCGTTATCGAAAACTATCGCGAAAAATTGGGCAGTTTTTATCTACCCTTATCGCTGATATAAGCATTTTATCATTTATCACTGATAATAACACATTTTTGGATCATTTTTTGCATATGGTAAGGAAAGTACTGTAGGAAAAGCTGTGTGAATTTCTATCGCTCTTTCTCTCATTATAAGTGATCTACAGGCTTTTCTAGTTCTATTGCTCGGTGCAATTGGTAGATCCCTCGCTGCCGCAATCGATCGATTTTTCATCGGCACATGCCATTGCTGCCAATTCTTACCTAGAATGGCATTTTTGCTTTAACTCGCTTCACGCCGAAGCCTGGACTGAAATTCTGTACCTATATGGAAGATGAACGTGGAAATCGACCGCATAAATTTAAGCCATTCTTATCTGTCGTTGTCATTGATATCATCATTTTATCATTTATCACTGACGACACAAAATTGGATCATTTTTGATATACAATAAGAAATGTACTTTAGAAAACGCTGTGTGAGTTTTTATCGCTCTATCTCTTATAGTACAAAACCACTCACAGAACATGCAAAATTTCCGGGAATTCCGCGAAATTCATGTGAATCACACAAATTACGCAGGGCCATAACTTTTTTCCGAATGAGTATATTCAAAATCCGAAAACAACGTTGTATTCAGCTCGTCAAGGCAAATCTTTTGATATACGATTGTCTCCAATATCTTGTTTTCAATAATCTTGAATTTGCATGCCGACGCCTCTTCGCATGGGTGTAACGCAACAAGCATCACACATAGGAGACTGCCATGGGCACCGTTCGATAGTACTCTTTCACTAGATTATCGTGCGCTAAACAGCAGCCGAAGACTCCCTTTCAAAAGAGATAGAAGAGCTGATAAACTCTGGAAAAATTAAGCTGTTCCAAGTTTTTACTAGCCGTAACTTTCTTTAGAATGAACATTTTCGAAATCAGAAAGCAGATGTGTGTTCATCTTGTCAAGTCGAATCTTACTGTATACAGCATGTTCTTGAAGTTCCGTTTTCAATTTTTTCAAAATTTTCTGCGCGCGTATATTCACAAGGTCGCAACGCAGCGCACGTCAAACATAAAAGACTCTATTAAGCACTGTTGGATTGTACTGCTTCCGCAGATTATCGAGCGCTAAGAAGCAACCGGAGAATCTTTTTGAGGAAAGATAGAAGAGCTGGTGAATTGTGCTTGTGTCGAGACGCACACTAATTAGAGTCCGACAGTCCCCTCGCCGACTGGGCGGTGCCACCAACTTCAGATGAGCTGGCACTCCCTGGGTGCTCGGTGGTCCCCTCCCCAATTATGTTCCCTCATATTTATATTTATGTTATAACGATAAAATAATGTAGTCAGAACTGTTATGTTATTACAAAGGAAAGAAACAAAGGGTACTCAGACACTTGCATCGGAAAGTTCGCGGCCTCAAAGCGTACTACATGGCGCGCCGCGGCCCTTAAAATTTCAGTCGCGCACGCCGCGGCCCGTGTATATTTTATCGGGAACGCCGCGGCGAAAATTAAAATTGGAAAGAGTTTATCGGGAGAGTCGCGGCCCAATCACCTCACTCGGCGTGCCGCCTTATCAAAGTCCGCATTTCTTAAACGCTGTAGCTTAAAGTGCAACCCGCGTGAGGTACGCCGCAGCGATGGGGCTACCCTAAGTGTTTGTGGGGCTGGTTATCGCTTCTCGGGTTGGGTTGTGTGACATTTAAGTTTATATGCTCACGAAACAAACTTCAGCAATCGGTTGAGTGCTATCGACGACAGTAGATGATGTCGACAGATGAGCTAACAAGTTGCTCAATTTGTACTCATTCGTCGTCATGAAAGACAGGTCAAAATTGTTTCACTCTTCCTAGGCCTCACAAGCATGATAATCGGGTCAACTATCGGGCGCTTACAGGATGCGCCGCGGTCACTTATCGGGTCCAATATCGGTTTATACCGGGCAGCTCGCGGCATGGATGATTGGTGGCCGAGCAAGCACCCGCGAACTTCCCGATGCAATTGTCTGAGAAGAGGGATCAAGTTAAGAGAATAGCTAACTCTTCAGACTTGACACCTGGATATTCAAATGAGCAGCTGAAGAACGCGCGACCACCATATTCAACTCAATGGGATCCCTTAGGCGAAGTGAGCATATGCAATCAGAATGCCATACAACCACTGAGGGCGGAATTTCGACGAAATACGCGTATTACATTATTATTTATTATTTACATTTTGAGCGAAAATTATGAGGACGTGTTTTCGTAGGCTCGTAACTCGGCGAACTTTATAGACTGGAGCCTCAGCATGCACCTTTTGATAGCACAGTTCCCAGTGATTTTGACTTGGAAAAGCAAGCAGGCTAGTTTTCTGACAAATTCGCGAAAAGTGCAGGCAAATTTACGAGCTTTCGTGACTCAGTTACAGTCACCTCATGATATCTCCACAAAAAGACCCTGTCTTCTTCAAAGACCACTATTTTCGTAAACAGCGTGTTCGAAAACCTCTTTGGGCGAAGTTTCTTTACAATCCAAGGTCATCGACATTTTGACCAAAACCCATCGGCGAGCTTCAGGGCGTAGAACGAGAAAGAATCGAATCACCCAAATTTCTTTGAAAACTTGCTCATAGAGGTTATCTGACCTGCTGATTACGAAAATCACATCTGCTTACCAGTAGAGCTTCTCATTTTAGGGTCACTGTGGGCAAAATTTGAGACAACACGATTTTCCAGAATTCACCAGCTCTTCTATCTTTCCTCAAAAAGATTCTCCGGTTGCTTCTTAGCGCTCGATAATCTGCGGAAGCAGTACAATCCAACAGTGCTTAATAGAGTCTTTTATGTTTGACGTGCGCTGCGTTGCGACCTTGTGAATATACGCGCGCAGAAAATTTTGAAAAAATTGAAAACGGAACTTCAAGAACATGCTGTATACAGTAAGATTCGACTTGACAAGATGAACACACATCTGCTTTCTGATTTCGAAAATGTTCATTCTAAAGAAAGTTACGGCTAGTAAAACTTGGAACAGCTTAATTTTTCCAGAGTTTATCAGCTCTTCTATCTCTTTTGAAAGGGAGTCTTCGGCTGCTGTTTAGCGCACGATAATCTAGTGAAAGAGTACTATCGAACGGTGCCCATGGCAGTCTCCTATGTGTGATGCTTGTTGCGTTACACCCATGCGAAGAGGCGTCGGCATGCAAATTCAAGATTATTGAAAACAAGATATTGGAGACAATCGTATATCAGAAGATTTGCCTTGACGAGCTGAATACAACGTTGTTTTCGGATTTTGAATATACTCATTCGGAAAAAAGTTATGGCCCTGCGTAATTTGTGTGATTCACATGAATTTCGCGGAATTCCCGGAAATTTTGCATGTTCTGTGAGTGGTTTTGTACTATAAGAGATAGAGCGATAAAAACTCACACAGCGTTTTCTAAAGTACATTTCTTATTGTATATCAAAAATGATCCAATTTTGTGTCGTCAGTGATAAATGATAAAATGATGATATCAATGACAACGACAGATAAGAATGGCTTAAATTTATGCGGTCGATTTCCACGTTCATCTTCCATATAGGTACAGAATTTCAGTCCAGGCTTCGGCGTGAAGCGAGTTAAAGCAAAAATGCCATTCTAGGTAAGAATTGGCAGCAATGGCATGTGCCGATGAAAAATCGATCGATTGCGGCAGCGAGGGATCTACCAATTGCACCGAGCAATAGAACTAGAAAAGCCTGTAGATCACTTATAATGAGAGAAAGAGCGATAGAAATTCACACAGCTTTTCCTACAGTACTTTCCTTACCATATGCAAAAAATGATCCAAAAATGTGTTATTATCAGTGATAAATGATAAAATGCTTATATCAGCGATAAGGGTAGATAAAAACTGCCCAATTTTTCGCGATAGTTTTCGATAACGAGAGCTTCGTACCAGAATTTCCTATACGCGATTTACACTGTGATAAATGTTCACAAAAGCCTTAACGTAGAAAACAACAAGTTATCATTGTATGTCTACCCCGTCACCATGAACTACGGACATACCGTATATCAAAAGATTCGTCTCATCAAGCTGAAGCCAAATCTTCACTCAGATTACAAATAAAGCTATTTTAAATGAAGTTATGGCTAAATCCCGCTTATCCCGCAAATTCCGCGAATCCCGCAAATCCCGCGAAGTCGCGAATCCCGCGAATCCCGACAATCCCGCGAATCCCGACAATCCCGCAGGTTTGGACAAATTCCACCGCTGCAACTGTAAAGCAGAACAGCGTCCAGTCCTCAGCCTCGCTTCAAGTTCGCAGCTTTTCTCATTACAAGGAGAAGCGGGGCAGAAGAAAGAACGAAGACGCAACGATATGGAAAAAGGAAAGGGGCTGAAAAAGCCCAGAAGCGAAACTCATCAAAAATAATAGGCAAGTCCCAATTCATGCAGTTTCAGAATTGCTCCTACTCCCTAATTCGTGGCAGATGGCTATGGAAACTACGCAGCCGCTTCTTGGAACAAATGAAGTAGTTTTGAGCAAAATCACGAGAGAATGGACGAGCACAAGAACACACGTTTTGTCACATACGCAGAGAAGAAATGCGTTCGTTCTTCAACCCCGCTTCGATTTCAAAGTTCTGCTGATCAGAAAGGGAAGCGGAGTGAAGGAATAAGGCCAAAATGAGAGAAATCTGGAAGATAAACCGTTGAGAACGGAGGTGCGGGGCGGCTGCAGCGCATGCAGCACAGTTCCGGTACTGTTTCCGCACAGTTCCAGCACACTGCGAGAACTGTGCGGGAACAGTTCCAGAACATGGGAATCAGTATGAATCCAGCCTAAGGAAAATACTCTGTGGGAAAGGAGTTATTAACGATTAAAAAGTGTATACTTACTTGTGGGACAACCTGCTTAAAACTCGAATTCTTTACATCGGCGAATAGAACTTATATATGAGTGAATCTGAACGTCTGTCGTACTATGTCTGCATGCCTGTACATATCTTCCAAACAAATTTGTTTCTAAACCGATCCACACCAAACTTTGCATACATACATTTCGGGGCTGGGGCGGATGTTGTAGGCTCCTCTTCGTTATCGGTGATACCGATTTTATTAGTTACTAGCTTGCTTACCCGGCTCCGCCCGGCCCTGTGAAAACACTGTAATAAAGGTCCCATCTCTATCCCTGTACAGCCTTTCTTTGTGCCCACTTCTTCACTTCTTTTCCCGTTCCCTGTGTTGTTTTCGAATTCAGCATGCCCACTTACCCCCCTGCGCCACTTCCCAGCCCTGTAGCTCAAACTCTGCAAAAAATCGATGAAATCGATAAAAGTAATGGACGATTTTAAAAACTATATTGTATTCGTAATCAGCAAGCTCGATTAGCCCCCTTCGCAAACTCCCAGCCCCGTAGGTGAACTCTGCAAAAATCGATAAAAATCGATAAAAGTAATCGATAATTTTGAAA
Organism: Cylicocyclus nassatus; assembly: GCA_958299035.1. Lineage (NCBI taxonomy): Eukaryota > Metazoa > Nematoda > Chromadorea > Rhabditida > Strongylidae > Cylicocyclus > Cylicocyclus nassatus. The sequence goes on along the minus strand of CATQJL010000305.1, from coordinate 79,308,176 downwards.
ACTATTATTGTATTCGTAATCAGCATGCTCGATTACCCCCCTATGCAAACTCCCAGCCCCGCATGTCAAAATTTACGACAAAATCGATGAAATCGATAAAAGTAATCGATAATTCTGAAAACCAACATTGTATTCGTAATCAGCATGCTCGATTACCCCCTGTGCAAATTCCCAGCCCCATAGCTCAAACTTTGCAAAAAGTCGATAAAATCGATAAAAGTAATGGACGATTTCAAAAACTATATTGTATTCGTAATCAGCAAGCTCGATTAGCCCCCTACGCAAACTCCCAGCCCCGTAGGTGAACTCTGCAAAAAATCGATAAAAATCGATAAAAGTAATCGATAATTCTGAAAACCAATATTGTATTCGTAATCAGCATGCTCGATTACCCCCTGTGCAAATTCCCAGCCCCATAGCTCAAACTTTGCAAAAAGTCGATAAAATCGATAAAAGTAATCGATAATCCTGAAAACTAATATTGTATTCGGAATCCCCATGCTCACTTACCCCCCTGTGCCAACTCCCAGCCCGGTAGGTGAACTCTGCAAAAAATCGATAAAAATCGATAAAATCGATATCGAACGATGACGAAAAGTAGCCCATGAAACCCGCCGGGGCCCGAAGTACAGACATACAAACAGACATTCAGCTTTATATATAAGATCTATCGATTTTTTGCATAGTTTGACCCACGGAGCTGGAACTTGGCACAGGGGCGTGAGTAAGAATGTTGGATACGAATACAATATTTGTCTTTGGAATTACAGCTTACATTTATCGATTTTATCGATTTCTTTGCAAAGTTTGAGTTACGGAACTAATACAGAGAGGTAAGTGAACTTGCTGATTGCGAATACACTACTAGTTTTTGGAATTAATTGATTATTTTTATCGGTTTCCTCTATTTTGGAGAGGGGTAGGAGCTCAGACAATCGCCGGGGGCAGGCGGGCACCGGAAAAATAGATTGCTGATCTCTCGCACCCCGCTCGCGGATTTTTTGGAAAGCAATCAGGACTTTTCGGAAGACCGCTTGCTGAGTTCTCGATTCCTCAGAGATTCAGCAATATATCTGCAAAAGATAAGAGCGAAAAAAATTTAACAGGCGGTCTCTCAAAAATCCGCTGACTCAGCAAGCGGTCTTCCGAAAAGTCCTGATTGCTTTGCAAAAAATCCGCGAGCGGGGTGCGAGAAATCAGCAATCTATTTTTCCGGTGCCCGCCTGCCCCCAGCGATTGTCTGAGAGGGTATGCTGATTAGGAAATCCTAACGGGAAGTGAAGTTAGGGACAAGGAAAAAGGAAATGTGCAAAAATTGAATAGCAATGCTCATAGTGTAGTGGCAGGGCTGGGCAGAACCGGGTATTCTAGCTAGTATCTCATGTTAGGTTGCGAGAAAGTTCCAAAGTTAACAAGACGAAAATATAAGCCGTCATATTACCCTCTGGTCGTTTTTGTCATATTTGTGAGGATAGTCTGAATGAGGCTCAAAAGATAACATCAGATATCAGCCAAACAACGGCTGAACTCAAAAATACGACTCATCACGTGCCAAAAGGAAAGACTTTAAAATTAGTTGATGCTTAGTTTGGGCATTCTCAAGGTTTGCCCCACCTGAGCAATGTTTAAATGATAAAAAGATATATTTCGATATTTCGATGATATATTTCGTTCCAAAGAAATTTGCAGGTTGCTTTCCAAATTATAGTCAGCCCTATTAACAGCCCTAGACTCCTATAGAAAACGGCATGAGGGCTTTCCGGGTCTCATTATGCTTGAGATAAGCGTGTGTAGTTTGTATACTTGTATACTTTTTTATATATTTGCAAAAAACTCAGCTTTTCAAAAGGTTTCTGCTTGGAGTTACACCAGTTCAGAAAATTTTCGCGAGTGCCCACACAGGACATGTCTTACAACCTACAAATCAAGACAGCGAATTAAAGGCTGAATTGCTGTTTTTCTATGGAACTCAGAATTATTGAAGCAATCGCCAAGTCGCTGAGCTAGGGTACAGAATTTCTCTTTCCAGAAAAAAAAGTCGTAGTCATACAGAAAAGAAGGTACCATAGCTTGTTGAGAAGTGTGAAAATTAAAAAGAAATCCAGCACTACGCAGAGATACCTCGTAAGAGATAACTCATATTCATTATTCGTACCAGCTTTTTTTCCTCGCAATCTCCCCACTTCAAAATTTGCGTGCTTCCGAGAGAATGGCACTTGTTTTGACGCGATGACGTATATCACTTAGCTTGTTGCATGTAGTAAGGGGCTTCTGGCTCTGGGATTCTAAACATCTTGAACTTTTGCTACGACTTCCTCAAGGGTGTCGAACCAGTGACTTCGCCGGAACGAGGCTGGAATGCGGAGAAGCTAGCTGTTAGGCCATCGCCGCTCTTTGTAATTGGCTCGTCTACGCTACGTAATTGCGGCTCAGCAGCAAAATCTTAGCCGTACCAGCAGAACTATAGCAAGTTATTTGTTGTCAAAATGACTAGAAAAGGATGTTCTCCACTTTATGGTTTCGTGCCCATGCGATACGTATCAGTAGCTGAGTTTGCGCTGAATGTTTTTGCTCTTCCCTGCTGAAAAAAAAGCGGAATTCGCAGATTATTTGAAATCAAATGAATTTAATTATTTCGTTCAATCTCATCGACCATCCGCTAAACTGATTCCAGTAAAATTAGAGACATACCTCCCAGTTCTTGAAGTGAGGACCAAACTTCCTTCTAAATGAAGCCATCTCTTTCTCAAAAAGCCTTTTGAATATTGTGTAGGATTTTCTTATGCCGAAACCAGGTTAATTGGTGGAACTTCTTTATTGACTCAACGTTTCGAACAATTCGTCTTCGTCAGGAGTCTGAAAAGGATCGTAGGTACTCGTACTTTCACTATAGGGTTGGACCAGACTACGCTGGGAAAGCGGCGTACGCGACGTACGCAGCGTACGCTCGATATGTTTCATCATAGCAACGTACGCGACGTACGCTGCGTACGCTGCGTACGCCGCGCAGTCTGGCTCAACCCATACCGCCAAACGTCTCGTCAAACGCTGCTCGTTAGACCTTCCCTGGTGCAATGTACTGAAAAGCTAAACGAGAGTGCCAACCTCAGTCCACCATAAGACCAGTAGCCCGCACAACTGTGACGGACGCAACTGAGTTTATACTCAGTGTGTCAAGTTATATATATCATGTGCGGATGTGAGCTTGCATAATGATAGCAGGGGCAAGAGATCACTCGTAATGGCAATACATTCATTTTTACTATTCATAGCAGGATTCTTGGAGGATATCCATGCTGCTTCAAGCGTTTTTCGTGCGCAAATCTCACTCTCAAGAGCTAGTGTAGTACATTTTACGTCGAATAAGGTGCCATCGTGTGCTTCAAATCTATGTTTACCTAAAGGTGATGCTGTAGTTCCTCGCTTCATGCTAGCCAAATGTTCTTCAATCCTAGTGCTCAAAGGTCTACCCGTTTCGCCTATGTATAATGCTCCGCAATTTAAACATTCTAATTGGTATATAACTCCCGTTTTTGCGCAATCCCCTGCTTTTCCGTAAGGGCAAACAATGCAGTCCTTTGATATACATTGTATATCGTAGCATCTGTTTCTAACCAACCGCTTTTTAATGTTGTCACTGGGTATGTCAACTAATCTGACATCGTTTTGCAGTTGAGCTCGAAGAATGCACTGTTTAATTGCCCTGCTGACTTTATCGCAAATGAAGGGTATGCATAGCGGAAGTTTGGTGTCATTAAGCTGCCCATTACCACTTTGACTTTTGTTAGATTTTCTTAATCGTGATCGTGTGGCTGTGTTGTAACCATTGCTGAGGGCAATTTTCGCGGCCAATTCTCGTGATTCGAGTCGCTCGTTCTCGCCCGTGCATACTCCTACAGCAGTTCTATACATGTTGCGTATTATGGCATGTTTGAGTGCTGTGGGGTGAGCTGACGTAGCGTGTATTAGAATATTCTTTGAGCTTTCCTTTCGATACCATTTAACTTGAATGGTATTGTCAGATAAGTGTATCTGGGTGTTCAGATAGGAAAGCCAACCACCGCGAGGGGCTTCTCGTGTAAGCTTAATGTACCGCGATTGCTGGTTTAGGATATTAAAACATTCGTCCATTTCGGACTGTGTTGAAGTTATGACACAGCAATCATCGATGTACCGGCAGTACATTAGTGGTAGGCGTGCTATTACTGGTTCCTCAATCTTGCTCATGAAGCATACTGCGAGGATTGGAGCAAGTCTCTGGCCCATCGCAAGTCCTCTCACCTGGGAATAGTAATTCCCAGCCCATTTAAAAATGTTACAATTCAAACACTCTTTAATGAGGACCAGTAAGCACGCCTTGCTCAATCCAAAGGTTATCATGCTGGAATAATGCGTATCTAGCATCTCCGACAGTGCCTGCATGGCGGCATCAACGTGAACGTTAGTGTCTAAGGATGTGACGTCAAACGATTCTATAACACTGTTTGGTTCACATTTTATCTGCCGCAAGCGCTCGACAAACTGGCGTGTATTTGAGTATTTGAGTACCTACGATCCTTTTCAGACTCCTGACGAAGACGAATTGTTCGAAACGTTGAGTCAATAAAGAAGTTCCACCAATTAACCTGGTTTCGGCATAAGAAAATCCTACACAACGATCAAAACGAAAATGCTCAGGTTCAAAGAAGAGAACACATGGAAATTACTTACCAACGTACCGCCAACATTGTTCTCTTTGGTGCGTAGTGCCCTCGCACTCCGCCAACGGGTTGTAGCTGAACGCCAGTCATTGACCTTCCTCCAACGTTGTAAAAGAACAAATGTCATACCGAAATTCATTTCAAAGAAGAAGATCGGAACTATCTGCGGATTGCCAGAGAATAACAAGAAGATAATCAACATTTATAATAACATGTTGAATCTTGTTATTGAGCGAAAGAAGAAAATCTTGTATTCCACGTTATTGAAATGTAATTGTAAAGAAAGTAATTGTAAACGACTTTTGCAAGATGACATTTGGAGGAGGATCGAAGACGGATCGAAGTTGATTTGTGGCACTATACGGTCTAATGTCAAATCACGACTTTGCAAGAAGTACGACCAACTCCGGGACGCATTACGTGAAAAGCATGAAAACAAAGAGGTTTGCCTTCTTCACACCCACCACCCTACTAACTATTTAGCTCATAATGAAAGTCACACAAGAGTCACTATCATTGGCGACATTCATTTGACCGAACGCGCAACTAATTTTCTCAGTCTTGGTCCGTCGTATTCGCCATCTCAAAATATAAATGCTTCATTTTGTTGTAAAGTACTTGGTAGCTTGCACAGATTACGCGATTCGCTAAGGATTAAAGCTCAGCAAGAAGATGTGCAAGTTTTACAAACTACTGAGAGGTCGATGCTAACACCAATACCGTTTCCGCGCTTGTATTACAAGGAACCCGAACCAGTGCTCACCGCTGACACAAAATTCCGCATTCTAGCTAGTGAAATCCTGCATGTTTTGAACAGGTTCAAGGGGGTCCATATGACAAACTTGACGCGGGAACAACGAGAAGGCTACAAAGAGGTGCGTGAATTAGTGAGTGCAGGAACTATCCGGATGTCGACAAGTGACAAAGGAGGAGAGCTGGTAGTGATACCTCAAGGATTAGATAGAAAAATTGCACAGTTGCACTTGTCAGATACGTCAATATACCGTCCTGCTACTGAGAAAGAATTCCAAGCGCAATATAGAAAATTGCATGAGGTTTGGACTGACACCGGAAAATTTGTAGGGCTTGACGACAAGTTAGTGAGAAGGTTGAAAATCAACAGTCCAAACTGTCCCGTTTTCTATCACTTGGTAAAAACGCACAAACTAGCAGCTGACGAGCTCCGCTCTATGTCGCCTGAGACGTATAAAATCCGCCCCATAATAAGCTGCGTAGGCGGTCCCACCGACCGAATTTCATGGTTTTTGAATAAGATTGTAAGCCAATTGCTCCCAAAGGTTCCCTCGCATCTCTCAAATACACGCCAGTTTGTCGAGCGCTTGCGGCAGATAAAATGTGAACCAAACAGTGTTATAGAATCGTTTGACGTGACATCCTTATACACTAACGTTCACGTTGATGCCGCCATGCAGGCACTGTCGGAGATGCTAGATACGCATTATTCCAGCATGATAACCTTTGGATTGAGCAAGGCGTGCTTACTGGTCCTCATTAAAGAGTGTTTGAATTGTAACATTTTTAAATGGGCTGGGAATTACTATTCCCAGGTGAGAGGACTTGCGATGGGCCAGAGACTTGCTCCAATCCTCGCAGTATGCTTCATGAGCAAGATTGAGGAACCAGTAATAGCACGCCTACCACTAATGTACTGCCGGTACATCGATGATTGCTGTGTCATAACTTCAACACAGTCCGAAATGGACGAATGTTTTAATATCCTAAACCAGCAATCGCGGTACATTAAGCTTACACGAGAAGCCCCTCGCGGTGGTTGGCTTTCCTATCTGAACACCCAGATACACTTATCTGACAATACCATTCAAGTTAAATGGTATCGAAAGGAAAGCTCAAAGAATATTCTAATACACGCTACGTCAGCTCACCCCACAGCACTCAAACATGCCATAATACGCAACATGTATAGAACTGCTGTAGGAGTATGCACGGGCGAGAACGAGCGACTCGAATCACGAGAATTGGCCGCGAAAATTGCCCTCAGCAATGGTTACAACACAGCCACACGATCACGATTAAGAAAATCTAACAAAAGTCAAAGTGGTAATGGGCAGCTTAATGACACCAAACTTCCGCTATGCATACCCTTCATTTGCGATAAAGTCAGCAGGGCAATTAAACAGTGCATTCTTCGAGCTCAACTGCAAAACGATGTCAGATTAGTTGACATACCCAGTGACAACATTGAAAAGCGGTTGGTTAGAAACAGATGCTACAATATACAATGTATATCAAAGGACTGCATTGTTTGCCCTTACGGAAAAGCAGGGGATTGCGCAAAAACGGGAGTTATATACCAATTAGAATGTTTAAATTGCGGAGCATTATACATAGGCGAAACGGGTAGACCTTTGAGCACTAGGATTGAAGAACATTTGGCTAGCATGAAGCGAGGAACTACAGCATCACCTTTAGGTAAACATAGATTTGAAGCACACGATGGCACCTTATTCGACGTAAAATGTACTACACTAGCTCTTGAGAGTGAGATTTGCGCACGAAAAACGCTTGAAGCAGCATGGATATCCTCCAAGAATCCTGCTATGAATAGTAAAAATGAATGTATTGCCATTACGAGTGATCTCTTGCCCCTGCTATCATTATGCAAGCTCACATCCGCACATGATATATATAACTTGACACACTGAGTATAAACTCAGTTGCGTCCGTCACAGTTGTGCGGGCTACTGGTCTTATGGTGGACTGAGGTTGGCACTCTCGTTTAGCTTTTCAGTACATTGCACCAGGGAAGGTCTAACGAGCAGCGTTTGACGAGACGTTTGGCGGTATAGTGAAAGTACGAGTACCTACGATCCTTTTCAGACTCCTGACGAAGACGAATTGTTCGAAACGTTGAGTCAATAAAGAAGTTCCACCAATTAACCTGGTTTCGGCATAAGAAAATCCTACACAACGATCAAAACGAAAATGCCCAGGTTCAAAGAAGAGAACACATGGAAATTACTTGCCTTTTGAATAATATTTGGGTATGAATGAAGTCCACGAAATTGAGAAGTCTTTCTTTCATTGACATGCGGTCCCCTGATCCAGTAAAGCCTCCTGAATGGCACTGAACTTCTTGTAAGGATACATTAACGAATAAAATCTCGGAAAATTTACCAGGCACATAACTTAAAATATTTGGCTCTCCAATTATGGAAAGCACTTCCGAATGAGCTAAGGATCATGCTGCTATGGATGCAGGAATATTCGCAACCTCGAAAATGCCTGGGAACAAAATTAAGTGCCTCAAAGGAGCTTGAAGAGAAGTGTGTACCTAAGCCACATATGCTGGCTGGCTCCGCAATACCGACGTCAAATTTCTCTGCTTTAAGCCGTTGCAGTAGATTATCATTCTCGATAACTTCTGTTTGTTGAAAAGAACAATAGCAACAGTTTTATGATGTCTAGTGGTAGATAAGTTTCTTGTGCAAGTATAACAAGCACGTATTTCATCATGTCCGAGAGGAGTAAATCAAGCAAAGATCTTCTGAGTGCGATGATCTAAGTGCCAAAATCCGAGAAACTTCAACGATTGATCATGACATCTTTTATTATTCAGGGACAATGGATTGGTGCTGAAACAATCCGTGTATGAAGCGCTAACATGGGATGTCACTTGGCTTAGTATCGCGTTTCAAGATGAGACACATATATTGGGAATCAGCTTCGGGCGCTGATTCCAATTACGCTGTTCGTAGCTGCGGCACGTCATTCTAAAGCGAATTATCGACTTTCTTCTGTGCAAAATTTGCATACTCTTTGACTTACTGGCATTACGGTATCATCACTTAACACGTTTCGGACCGCGAAGTCGCGCGCGGCGAAAAAAAGGGTACTTTCAGCCGTTAGCCAACAAAAGGCCTTAATTCTTAGACTGTGTGCTATATCTGTAATCAGCATGTCAGATCATATCCATACCCAAAGTTCTGAGTGAATTCGAAGTGTTTGAATTTTGTCGCCTGAGAAGGATTGTGTGCTTTCCTGAAAGATAGGAACAAGAACTCAGTTTTTAATTCTATCCGAAAGCATCTATGTTGTATACAGTACACATCATTACTGAAACCACGGTTTTTCTCTTTGAAATAGGAGCAAAGAAAAGTTGCGACGTCGCACGCGTCGTTCGCGTTGCCGCACTTCATTACAACTGTTGTTCGATTTGTCCTCATATCTTCTAAACAAATACCGCCGGCACAGCTCTACAAGGTCATTTGAAAAGGAGGAGCTTAGCCCATTGATTTGATAACCTTGGATAAAAAGAAAACCTCCTGCAAACATTGAAAAGATCCTTGTAAGGCGCGTGCTGCACCATGTGTAGCACCGGCCCGAAACGTGTTAAGCTAATTGAATGCATAAAGTCTCTTGCCAATTACAAAATACTCAATCTGATATAATTCTAGTATCCCAGCATCGTTTTTAGGCAAATTTCTATCTACAGACAGCCCTACCATATGGAAAAGTATGACAATTTCGCACAGAAAAAAACTTATAACTTCCTTCAGAACAATTCGCCGCAGCTAGAAAGAACAGCATAATTGAAATTAGCGTTTGAAGCTGATTCCGAATATATGTGTCTCATCTTGAAACGTCACTAAGTCACGTGACATCCCTTACAAGTACCGGCTGACCGCGCAAGTCACTGTGAAAATTGAAACGTATTCAATGGGCATTTAGCGCATGAGCGTAGACGGTTTTAGAGTATGACATTATCTTTATCTCTGCATTCCATAGAATTTTCTATTATTATAAGGAATGGCTCGTGTGGCCCGAAAGTTGATTTTCTGATTATAGTTCCACCTACATGTTCCAAACATGCGCGTGCGTATTTCACGTAGATTCATCGCAGACTAACAATGTCTATTTAAGAATCTTCGCGACAATACGATCCACAGCTGGGTCACATTTTCGTGAATGTGCTAGAATATTTTTTCCAGTACCTCGAGGTTTTTGGGGTAACTTTTGACCAAAACTGCTTTGAACTTGCGTAAGGTCGACTTTGAATCCGCCTTATATTCGAATGCGAAATACCTAAGCTTTCTGCTTATTTGAATAGTTTTGCACTGTTGGCGAAGGGCGCATTGAAACTCACTTTCACACTGACAACTGTATGCGTCAATAATGTGCTGGAAAACCTGTAAGAGCAGAGGAACTGCAGTTTGTGAGCTAGAAGGAGTATAAACTTTCAAACCTTAGACGACCCCCACAAGCTAGGTTGCATTGTCCATGCATTACCAAAAGTCTCCTTCCTATGCTTGTAGTATTCAGCTACACGAGGATGAGCGGGAACATTGATAATATTTTTTGTAATCTTTACACCCGTTCTGTGTTCTTCTTCAGTGTCCATGACCGGCATTAGCATTGTCTGGAGCACTTAGCTTTAAGCATTTAGAGGCAGCGTCCACCCAGAATTTGGCCCCCCCCCCCATGTTTTCGCCATTTTGGGGCCTTTCCGTGACCCTGATTACAGTTCCGAACTTTAAACTCTCCAAAATGCACAAAAAGCCCGATTCCTGGGGACCCTGTCTTAAGGGCGCGGACGAGTTTCAGATCGCTCTTCCCTGTCGGCAGGCCAGCGGGAGGGAGCTGCAACTCCATGGGTGCAGTTGCAACAGTGTACAGCTTCTGCTCACTATCAAGTGAATACCTGTCAGGAGTGTCAATACGTGTCAGGGGGCAGTCCTGACTGGGCGGAGTCTGATATCAGACTCCGCCCAACCAGGAACTTCCAGGCCCCTTATCTCCATTCAGAGACAATATTAGAAGACCGGAAAAGCGCAGATGCCCCTTTTCTAGAGCCTACATTCAGGATCGACACTAATCGGAGGGGGTTAGGTTTAGCCTGGACACTGCCTTTAAGCTTCTTGTAGGGGTTAGGTTTAGCCTGGACACTGCCTTTAAGCTTCTTTTAGATCTACATATGAAAATCTAAGGCAAGAGGAAACATTTATTTTTAGGGCTAAATATAACTTGAAAGGCTCATCAGACTCACCACATTATGGCCAGCTTCCGTGAGCGTATCCGCTATAGCACTCAAAAACTTTGTGTGCGAATGGCCAAGGAATGGGGAGTAGACGAGGAATTTGTAGCTATTACTAGCTAGCAAAAGATGCGATAAAAGCAACAAAATGGAAAACATGAAAGCCATGACAAGGTAAAAACTGCAAATAACAAGTGAGTAGCGTAGCTGCGAAGAATTTGTGATGTTTTTCGATTTTTCTTATTTTACGATGTACGTGCTCAAACGAGCAAAGGAAAAGCAACTTAGAGCAAAGTACTCTTACAACTAGTCGTCAAGTTTATTGGATTTTGGCTGCATTTAGAGCCAAGAGATTGAGGATGAGTCAAAGGATATTAACATTATTCGAAATTATAGTTCAGGGTGAGCGCACTGCTAAATAGGATTTGTGTTCTTCTCCTTTAAGAATATCAATTTGTCAATTTTTAGATTAATGCGTCTTACTATTAGGTTGTAAAGAAAGTTCCCGGACAGTTTTAGTGATTTCATTTTCAGCTCATTCTTTTCCGCACCCGGTAATCTTAATAACAAGTAACATAGATCTGCAGAAGAAAGCCTAAGCTTACCAGAGCCGCATCTCGTTTTTATCGATGTTCAACCGTATTCGTCGTACACACCAAAATAGGAAGTCTGTGCAACGTTGAAAATTTCACAATTTTTCTCTTTTCCGCCATTTTTTCGCAGTGAACCAAGAGAACCATTTGAGAGTTGGTCATTCTGGATAAGGAGGCTGTCTATTTTAAAATCGCAGCTGTGCTTGGATCTTACAGTACGCGTACGCACGCAAAAAAATAAAGAATTACAAACTCTCAAACTTGCCTTCGACCGCACTTATTTTCTCAATTGGAGTCGATTTTGAGAAACGTCACGCCTCGGCGATGGGCCCAAAAGATGTGCAAGACTTTACCCCAACAATATTTGCAGCAACCAAAGATCTGGTTGTTTCCATGGAGAAAAAGGAGACTTTAAACTCATTTACTCAAAAAATGGGATATTTTTGGGTGCAAAAATGGACAATTTTTTAATTTTTTCGAAGAAATTTTATTGCAGGTTGTGCTCTAAAATTGTGATACACTCTTCAAACAATTCCAGCAGAGTTCTACAAAACTACCAAATATGAGCTCTTCAGCTCTCTTCGTGCCAGAGATATTCCTTCACTAACAGGCAGAATTTTAAGTCGACAGTACATTAACAGTTGGTTGTCTTTGTTTCGCAACGCCTTGAGCGTATGAATGAAAGAAATGAAATGAAAGTAAGGTCATGTATTTGCTTACTCAAGAAACCACAGTCAGCCAGACATGGCGTTACTTCATCTCCTTCTTGCTTCAAAACTGATGCGACCTAGAAAAACGAAGCTCAATGCGCCTTCTCGTTCGTCGTTCAGAAAAACGTATACGTTTTCACGCTTCAAACCATGATCTAAAAGAATGAAACTCAACTTGCTCCTTTATCTGTTTTCACAGCGTGCAATTTCAAGAACTTTGCCAATCAAATACATATCATCCAAAAACGCTTCAAGCAAAACCAGCGCCATTTCACTCACAACGTTTGAAACTTGACACGTTTGACACCCGTTTTTAGTGAAGCAGATCAAGAAATCTAGTAAATGTATGTCCATTCATATCGTGTGTTATGCATTTTTACAAATGTCTCGATTGGGTTTAAAACTCAAGTTTGAGGAAATCGCCAATAAAACTTGCTCGTCAACTCGTGGAATGTGGATGTATCTGAGTTAGTCTCTGGCCACTGAACTACCAAAGCAACAAAGTTTGCAGCCTCAAAAAGGATCGGTTATAGCTTCTTGAAGTTACAGCAGTTTGAAGAATAATTCCGCAAGTGCCCGGGAACTTTATTTACAACCTAATATCTGATGAACAAAAGGCATAGTGAAATGAAAGACAAGAAGTAGCGAACTTCTTTTTAGTCCCTGTTAAGCAATTCTAAACTAGTCTCAGAAAATATCCCAGAAAGCAAGTCGACTGAAAAGCGCTTCAGACCTGCCTGGACCTTTATTTGAGATCATTAATCTTCCACAAAACAACTCCTTTGATCTTAAAAAAACCGACTGATGAAACGAAGAAAGAAGATGAAATTTTGCAAAAAGATCAAGCGCAAAGTACCAATCAAGAAAAATTTGAGACAGTGTTTATATGGCGACTTACAACTGCTAATTGGCTGATTGTCACTTCTACCATTATCATGTATTTGCTGTAAATATTGAAATATGCAGTAAAAATGGCATGCACGCCAGACTACAGTTGTAAAAGACACAAAATACATAGCACAAAATGTCTGCATGACATTCGACGGCCAAAAAAGGGAGTAGGACCAGGCACGAGGGTGGCGGTTAAGCTGAGATTTTTTATTGGGAAAAAAACAGACACTATATTGTCATTATGCCTCCATATGCACTACGTACTCTTCAACAAGTTGCTATACGGGACGTGCAAAAACACGATTCTCATCATCTATGAACCTAATTTCCTTCCATTGTGTATTAATCAACTACCTCTTTTGCGGAGCTCATGCAATGATGTGTCTCCAAGTTTGGTGTATAAATGAACAAGGGCTAATAGAAGCATAGTGTAGAGTATTGCAAAAAACTGGATGCTGTGGGAAGCTTCTTTTCGGAAATCTTCCGTAAGTGAAAAGTAAGAAAGGCCTTTTTGGCTAGAGCTGGTGTGCATATGCGCAGTAAGGAGCTAGAACAAAGTGTGAAAAATTATGAAAAACTTATGTAAATAAAAAGCGTACCCAACTTTTCCAAATCAGGAGGGCGCATGCCCATCTAATGCCACTGCGAGGTTGGCCAAGCTTCCAGTTCACACAAGTTTTTCAAAACTTCCACATGAATCTGCTCTATACCCAAGTTCACTATGGCGTAACATCATCTCTTCGTTTCCTCTCTGCTGAAACTCAAAGGTCGAGTTGGATCTACCGAAGTGGACTATACGCTTGGGTGAATAAGCAAAGAAGTATCAGGCACATGTCACGCATAGATCAAAAAATCTAATTTAAAACCAGTAGCGAAGAAGGAGGAGCGAAGACGGCCTGAAATTTTTGGAAGTATTAGGTTGTAACAAAATTAATGCAGGTTTTGAATTCCAACCGCAATAACTCATACACTTCTCATTTCTAAGTAGGCTGCAAAATACCATTCGATAGAGCAAAGCAATCTCTACAAGGTGGCAATCTTGCTTTAGCAACAACTCTGATCCACCACGAGTTTCGAGCCAAAATTAAAAAGATTCAACTGTCCGAAAAATTGAGAAAAATTGTAACTCGGTTCCTAAAAAACCTACAAAAATTCTAACTTGCTCACGTAAACACTATTCACATAAGACATCTATATACCCCTTTGCCGTATTTTCTTCTCTGTTAGAAATCAAGTAAACGGAAATTTTCGTGCATTTGCCAAAGTGTTGCTGTGCCGTTCCCACATAAGTAGTTCCCACATACTACAAATCTGTAGAAGTACAAACGTAAATTTTCAGCTCTCTACAAGCTTTAGTTCTCGAGAAATTTGAATTTTAGCTTGGACCATCTGACTAGGGAAAATTATATTCGATATAACTCGAGAACTAAAGCCTATAGAGAGCTGAAAATTTGCGTCAGTACTTCTATAGGTCTGTAGTATACAGCTATCTATGTAGAAAGGGCACAGCATCACTTTGGCAAACGCACGAAAAATTCCGTTTTCTTGATTTCTAACAGAGAAAAAAATACGGCAAAGGGGTATATAGATGTCTTATGTGAATAGTGTTTACGTGAACAAGTTAGAATTTTTGTAGGTTTTTTAGGAACCGAGTTACGATTTTTTCTCAATTTTTCGGACAGTTGAATCTTTTTAGTTTTTGGCTCGAAACTCGTGATGGATCAGAGTTGTTGCTAAAGCAGGATTGCCGCCTCGTAGAGGTTGCTTTGCTCTATCGAATGGTGTTTTGCACCCTACTTAGAAATGAGAAGTGTATAAGTTATTGCGGTTGGAATTCAAAACCTGCATTAATTCTGTTACAACCTAATAGTATACATGCGTTATGAAACTGTGCAAGCGATTTCCTTTTCCATGGTGATCGGAAATTTCTAGTTTCAAAGCTATGGTAGCTTACTAAAAAAATTGACTTGATTAGGCATGAAGCGAAATATTATTGTGATATATATGTATAAAATATTTATTGTTTGACTTGATTACTGCCATCTCTTTCTTTCAAAATCTCAAGGTTCTAGCAAAAAATCTGAGAAGCCAAAAATTTTTTCGGAAGGTTCTTTTTTGATTTTTTCCGAAAAGTCTTCGCAAACGTCTGACACTCTCAAATGTGTTTCTCCATAAGAGTTAAAAATTTGAGATGTACTTCCTACCCCAGCTCCGTTTCGAAAATCAGCTCCTAATCTGAACTTTCACGACAGAGATTAACGACCACTTTAAGTATGGGCTGACGCTGGCAACTTATGGCAATAGCTTTAATGGGAATTTCTAGTCACTTCGAGAATTCAGATAAAAGTTTTTGATATGATTAATGGGCATCGCTAAATCTGGGAGAAATACTGTGAGGCTTCCTAATACTGTTCAAATAGTATAACCATTTTTGAGTCAACAGAACAGAATAGTTGATCTGAATGTTGTATAGCGTCACTTTAAAACTTCAAGTCACGACAGACTACAAATTTTTATACTTCCTATCAGTGCTATTTATTGACTTTGCAATTTTTCTCTCTTTTCAAATTTTGCGTTATATAGTACGCTTCTTCTAAAATAAGCACTGATAAGAAGTATAAAATAGAAAAAAAAATAAAAAAATAAAAATAAACATTCTTTAGAATGTTCTTTTTTCGAGATTACACCACTACAAAAGCTCTGCAAACTTGTAAAATGTTGTGCAAAGAGATCAGCATACGTACATACGCTGAAACGCTTTTCGCTAGATTTTTTTGGAATTTTTTTTATCGAACGACCTATATCGCAATGGTTCTGTGTGCTGGAATTATTGCCGTAATCCTACTATAGCAACGCGGTGCGATTGGTGACTCGCTTCAAACCATATTTCTAAGTTGAAGCAACCTCTACAGAATGATACTGTCGACGAATAACTTTGAAACAAGAATGCCGTGCACAAAAATGTGCACAGTTTTTGGAGACATCCTGTATACTGGCGTCAGATGCAAAAACAAGAAATTCTTCACTTCTCACCGGTGCCAATGGTTGACTTTGTGGGTTACCTACTCTTTCGAATTCTTTATGCAAATCGTTGAGGGAAGAGAACCAATTCAAGATTTGACGGTAATTTACAGATTATCCTATTAATTTGGCCTACAACGGCTGCACAAAAAGATCCCGATGGGTACAAAGGTTGGCGTGGACTCTGAGACGCGATTTTCAACAATCAAGCAATTGTCACACTTTTTTGAGCCACTCTGCATAAGACTGATAAGGAATCTTATCAAAAGAAAAACTGGAGTGAAGCCAAATCAAATGATTCGACCTCACTTTGTTTTTCGTATGTTTGTAAAAAAAAAATTCAATTTGTTGACCATTTGCTGGGTTTGAGAAAGAAAAAAGTACTTATGAGAAAGCATTTTGTAGATTACAAGTTTCTAAAGACTCTCTGCTACTCTATTCATACCAGAATTGACTGCGTTGCTAGTCCTTTCACTCGCTAATCTTGCACCTTTGTCGAATGCCGTAGGTCATAAGAACGTCTCTTTGACTTTTTATCCGATAGTCACCTAGGTGTTGGAGGATTCCCAAAGGTTTATTTCACGTAGTTCCAATCCAGTTCACATATTTAGTGAAGGAGTGCAAGTACTGAACGTATAATACTTGCATTTAGCGAATCAAATATTATCCTTCATCACAGGATGACTTTCTCGAAAGTTACCGTCGATTCGTTGACCGCACGAACTGCTCAAACGCTGTGGCCCACGCGCGGCGCGGCTGGATTGTCGCGAGAGCGCGACTTGTACAATGTCGGATTTGTACTGGGGCAAGCGTTTTACCTCGCGGCGCGTGCTGCGCAAGGATGTCCAGTCCAAGCGGTCAACGAATCTTATATATAAAGCTGAATGCTGGGGCGGTATGCAACATCGCCCGTCCGGGTAAGTTACCCAGACAGATAGTTTCCTCTTCATAGCTCGGTGCTCTGGGGATCTGTGTTCTTCCTTGTTTGTTCATCTTTGGGAGGCTCTACTACCCTAATATTGTAGCACAATAATTGGCAGCACTTTGCTGTATAAGGTGAGATAATTCGTTATTTGTATGATCCCGAACGGGATCTCCCACTGATCACGCTCATTTTCAAAGTTATTTATATCCGCAAAAACTCAATGAAAACGTCACATAGTTTTGCTTTCGATCTATTACGACAGTGCTACGCATGTTTTTAGTAGCACAGATGAAATGTGCAAGTTTTGAGTTTTTCGATAAAGCTCAATTCGCGAGCACAGGTTCAGCGAAGATTTTGTCAACTTGATTTTTCACTTATTTCTTCCACAAACATGCGTAGCACTGTCGTAATAAATGGACAGCAAAACTCTGTGACGTTTTCCCTGAGTTTTTGCGGATATAAATAACTTTGAAAAAGGAGCGTGATCAGTGGGAGATCCCGTTCGGGATCATACAAATAACGAATTATCTCAGCTTATACAGCAAAGTGCTGCTAATCATTGTGCTACAATATTAGGGTAGTAGAGCCTCCCAAAAATGAACAAACAAGGAAGAACTCAGATCCCCAGAGCACCGAGCTATGAAGCGGAAACTACCTGTCCGGGTAACTTACCCGGATGGGCGATTGTTGCATACCGCCCCTGTTTGTCTGTATGTGTCTGTTTGTCTGTCTGTCTGTCTGTCGTCTGTAAATATGTTCCGAATAGAAATTTTCATTTCTGAACCGATCCGGACCAAACTTGGCACACATACCCTTCGGGCCCCGGCGGGTGTCACAGTCCACTTTTCGTTATCGATCGATGTCGATTTTATCGATTTTTATCGATTTTTTTATCGATATTTCAACATCATATAGTTTCATCGCCTCGCGATCGACACAACAATTGCTAAGAGCTGCATGCCGGTATTTTGCATATCGGTTGTGATAGTTTTAGGCCATGATTGATCGCAATTAACTATCACAAACGAACACAAGATGAGAGGCATGCGATATGATTTATGATTTATTTGCCTTTCATAATATTACAATATGCGGCACCCAAACAAACTGATCCATTCTTTTAACGTAAGTTATCTTACTCTTTACCAATTGCAAGTACCAAGCTTCTTCTGAAATTCGTCTCTCCATCGGTTAGGGCCAGCATATCGAGTCGTGTTCTCTGCAGGGCTTCTTGCAGCGTCTCACGTTGAATATCCGATGCGTAAACAATCGTTGTTGGGATGGAGCATACTTGATCCTGCTGTTCCGGGGCTTCCTGGATCAAGGGGTTCGACGTCCGGTAGGGTGGGGAAGAGCGGTCAAAATGACCGACCAGTCGAGGGACGTGTAGAAGATGAACTCGGCATGCGATATACTTGTAACAATTGTCCTGTCGGAAGAGCGGGGTGATGAAATGATGATATAGGCCCGGCCCTTGCCCGGTCATCACTTTGAGACTAAACAATTCCTAATATGTGTACTTTATCCGTTCACTAGCTGACAGACCCGGTCTTGTCCGGTTCAGGAACAACGGAGCCAGAGGAGAGGCAGGAAGAGCGCATGAAATGTGTGTTCTGTTTCAATAGGCTACGCCTTTTCATCTTCCATCCCGCTTCCTTCATTCCCCCCCCCCCCCCTCCCCCGCCCTTTCGTTTTCCTGTGCGACAGCCTACATCCACGTGCACGGCGCATTGAGTTGCAAATGCCTACCTCAGAGCAGCATCATCTAGAACTGCGAAATGATGAGCTTCTCTGCTATTGTTTACACCAAAACGTGCAAGAGGTTTGATAACGATTGATAAGGATTCATTTTCATTGCAAACTGTTGAAAATCAATAATCGATAGAAGGGCTTAGTGATTTGGAGCGGAAAGTAGCGCTAAACCACCGCCGGGGTCGAATATACATGTGCGAAGTTTCAGCTCATCGGTCCAACGACTAGCGTTTTTAGAACGAACGGACAATCTGACGAACATCCTCACAGACTTTGAGTTTTATATATATTCAGATAGTCATTCTAAAAGACGGCCTCGCTAAGCGGCATTTCTGCCTCAGCCAGTGAGAGGTCATCAGGCATTCGACAAAATTAGCCAAGACAGGTGTAAGTTGGGACTGAAGATTCAATAGTCGTTGTTATCTCTTCAGTCTTGCCTCCGTCGTAGATGATTAATGACTTCTTCACTTGTCAACAATCAAAAGCGTATGATACCAAAGGGTCGTGCATACCTCGAGCGTCTCTCCCGGTAGTTCGCGATTTGACAATTCGCCAGATGTCCTCAAATCCATTCCACACGATTCGAATATATAGGCTCATAGATTCCATAAACTGGTGCGAACATGCCAAATATGGCTCACTCACATTCACGAAGAGTTATGAAGCATGCAGCAACCTGAATCCCGCAGCGAGCACAATCGCGTGAGGTATGACCAACGCCGAAAAGGCATTAAATTTTTGTGGTTCTAGTTTTTGTTTTTTCGCAACAGTACAGAAGATAACCCTTCTTTTATTTTGAAGCGTCAGGACAACGGTTGCGTGGAAATCAGTCCGTTATTTTCCTTCAAACAAACTACTTCGATTGATCCTTAGGCCTCGGACAGAGTTCACGCGATTTGATCGTCGCAATTTGAGCGCCGCAATTTTCATTCATTTTCATTTTACATTCAAAAATTTCGAGTTGGAAAAGTATCACAACCGAAATGCAAGCTGATCGGCACGCAATGAACTAACAGTTGTCTTGTAGCGATTGAATCGCGACGATCAATCGCATGAACTCTGTTCCGGGGCCTTAGTTAGATATCTAGGTAGCCTGTCTCTACGTGAGCTCCAGCTCAGAAGTTGCCAGTGAACCCGATCTCTCGCTCTTCAGACATTCACGATCTTCTGTCGTGTTTGGCTGGGTCCATGAGTTTCAGGTCCAAAATTCATACAACCGTTTTACGAACACGTCCGCCCGTCTCTTGATGGTCTTCCTCGGAGACTTTTGGCTTCGCGACAAATCCACTCAGATGTTCCTGTCCATCTGTCGTCCGTTTTTCTAATGATATGGCCAACCCATCGATGCTTCGCCACGAAGACGGGGTATTCTTCTCGTGTCCGTCTGCGAAGTCCGACTTGCTTGTGTCGGGTTTTCTAAAAGATTGCGCTCAAGCGTTCTGCGGGTATCCATAGAGGTTTCGACGTGGACGTGGATAAAGTGTCGGCCAAGTCTCAGCTGCGTAACAGAGCGCCGGAGAACGGTTGAGTCGAACAGGTGGGCACGAAGTTCTGGGTTTATCACTAAATGGCAGCGTTTCGGCAAAAGGTCGGTGCCGAGTTTGTGTGGCGGCGTTAAAGTAGATCCTGCTAAGCGATGACTGAAGTTCGAAGCGATAAAGGGGGTCTACCAACCCTGAAATTCGCTCCGAAAGTGGCCCGGGTCTTGGGGTAGGCCCGAATGCCGCCCACACAGCCATTTCGAACTGCAAGGCCAGAGCACGCATAGCGCACACAGTCAAGAGCGCAGGGTCCTGCAACGAACTCTGCATCTACATCTTGCATGCATCTTGTACTCGCTCGAGCCTACCGTAAGATTCGGACCGCTTGGAGGGGGGGGGGGGTGAGTTTGTGGACTTCGTAGACCCCCTTTCGCGTAGCAAACTTCTGTCGTCGCTTTGTAAGGGGGTATACTATCACATATTACTACTAGAGGCAGGTATCCCCATATAGTGGGACGCTGCCTTCAATCGGTATCTTCCTTAAGAGGCTTGAAGACTGCTCAGACTGCTTTTCTCTCCTGTGCAGTTCTTTCCTCAAGACTTTCATGTTCATTGAACGTCCAAGATACATGTAAGAAGACGTCTCCATAATGAGAGTGTCTTCCACTTCAATATCCGCATCTTCGCAAAAGGCGTTCTTCATAAAATGAGTCTTCTTTTGATTTAATCGCAAACCAATATTCTTCCCTATTTCATTTAATTCCTTCAGCATCGTCTCTGCTTCAGTGATACTGCTCGAAAAGAGAACGATGTCGTCTGCATAACGAAGGTTTGACAGGAATCTCCCATCAGCTCTTATGCCCTCTCGTTCCATCCAGTGACTTTATCACCCGCTGCAAGGCTGCGGTGAGCAGGTTCGAGACTGTGTCGTCTTTTCGGACCCCCTTCCACTGGAATGGTCAGAGGGTGGCGGAGAGGCCGTATCCTCGTTGTATAGTCCTAGCACCACTAACGTTCTCAGTAGGCTGAATCAACTCCTTGGTCGACTAGCCCTGAAAGGATGGCGTTGTTTTCGACGCTGTTGAAGGCTTTCTCGTAGTCGACGAAGCTTAGGACGAGAGGCAGTCGGTACTCCCAGCAGACTTTTATGGCCTTCCAAATCGTCTGGATGTGGTCCATGCAGCTGAATTCTTTGCGAAATCCAGCTTGTTCTTGGAGATGAGCTTTAACAAGTGTCCTGGGTATGCGAGCGAGGATAATCTTTGTAAAAAGCTTGTAGAGCACACTCAGCAAGCCTACATCAAAGACCTCTCGTTTTCCCTTCTCAAGGGAAGGACAGCCCCTGAAGTTCTCCACTTTTCGAAAAAATTTTCCTTCTGAAGATAAGATGTTAAATGCAACGCTAGAAACTTGTAGATTGTGTCCTCTTGCTCACAAAAGTTCGACGGAAAGGTCATCTGGTCCAGGAGCCGGACGTCTTCACGGTTTGTATCGCGGTACCACTTCAGCAGGTAGAATTCGTGGTGGTACTTCTCCGGTGGGAACAACGGGCATCGGCACGGGTGTTGATGAGCGAAAGAGGTTGTAGGTTTTTTGCGATAAATTCTTCATATAATGAGAAGAAGTCGAATTTCCATTTTCGTTTCAATAGTGCATCTAGTGACATGTGATGTTCACAAAGGTCACTTCGGCATTTCTCAAGACTTCGTCTGTTCTCATCAAGCTGGCTCGCCGGTATTTTCTGACATCCTCCTACAACGCTGTTCTGCAACTGGCTTTGGCTATTAGCCGCTCGAGATGGGTTGCGCTCGGATTTTGCCTCCTGGATCTTCTTCTTTCGAGTTGTTTCTTGTCTTCGAAATGCGTTCCAAGTTCTGCTCTGAAGTCACTGAGGCGCATTCTCCGCAGGCTCGCAATCCTTTCAGTCAGAAGCCGGTCGTAGTCGTACGTTGAGCCCTCTTCGATGGGCCGGTCACAACTTAATATGAGCTTTTCCAGGGTGTTACCGTCATAAACGACTTCCTTCCTTCTTGCGGTACTGTGACAGACTTTCCCTTATTCAGCCTTTGACTGAATCGTATCGTCGCTCGAAGGAGGCGGTGATCGGAGCCACTGCAAAAGGATGGAACTACTAAGACATCGAGCAAGCTTTACCTTCGATTGGTGAGAATGTGGTCTATCTCCGCCTGAGTTGTTCCGTTGAGCGATTCTTATGTTCGCCGGCGATGTTCTTTCTTCATGAAGAGATGGAATTTCCAGGAGAAGTCGTGCGGCGGAGAGAAGCTTAACGAGACGGTTGCCGTTTTCGTTTCGAAGCCCATATCCAAACTTCCCGATCCTATATTCCTTTTCTGATGGCATCCCCGTTTTCGCGTTGAAGTCGCCCACAATATATTTGTAGGACCTTTCGTAGCGGACGACCTGCTCCACATCTACGTAGAAAACTTCTAATTCTGATTCAACAGCTGCTGATGCTGGAGAGTAGAAGTCTTATGGTCTTCTGACGTGGAAGTCGAGGTGATAGGATATGCTAATTGAGCTAGACGCTAGATGGATTAGCGAAAAAGCCAACGCTCCCCCCCCCCCCCGCGTTTCGTGACGCAGCTTTATCACTACGAATGAAAAAGATTTTATCACTCATCTCTCGCACATCCTTACTGATGGAATTCGTTTCTCGACGTGATACTTGATGTGCTCTGCAGCGTCGAAGAAAGTGTGAAGGTCGGCGTTTATGGAGACTGTCCTGACGTTGTAGGTGCAGAGCATAACGCAATCCCCACTTCGTGTCGCCCGGGCGGACGTGTCGTTTTTGTCTAATACAGAAGGCTCCTAGGACCCTAACAACGTTCTTGCTGCCACCCGATGCCGTAGGTGGGACCCGATGTGTAGGGTTCATTTCTATAGTTTTGGTTGATAGAGTGACTGAAATTCTTTCCCTATAACGGCCGACTTACTAGCCCTTCTTGACTTCCACGGGCGATTTCTAGCTCCGGGTGTGGTTCGGGGACCGCCTAGCGATCTAAAAAAAAGACGGAGGAGGGTTTGACGTGGTCGCTCTTAGCTGGACATCCGGCTCAAATTGGATATATCAACCCCTTCTCTACTTGGGAGACCCTACCAAAGTATATACTTGGCTGTGCATTGCAGTTCGATTCCCAGGGCCCAACCCCTTGTAATCGAACTGCAATGCCACGATGAGGCGGCGGACAAGTGGAGAATATTTATTCAAAAAAGAACGGAAAGACTTGACTTTGCTTTCGACTGTAGCTGTAGGTTTGATTCGTTCGCTTGAAGGCAGCGATAAGGTAGACCCCTGCCAATTTTAGTGGTGTTTGGTAGTAGAGTAAGTATACAAGTTCCTGAAAAATCTACTATTTCAGAGTTTTGAGCCCAAAATGCTCAGTTGTTGATAATTGTTGATATTGTTGATACAGGGGGGTCAAAAAAATTCAGAGGGGCCTTCGCAGAAAAATTTTATATTCTAAGGGGATTCTTTCTAAAATCTGCCTGGTTTCAGCTGGTGCCGAGCCCTGACTCCTTCTGTATCCCTTGGTAGAGCTCCAGCTGGCCTACAAATCTTTCCAAAGTGTAGGCCAGGTGCATTGGACAAATCAATCCCAGCACACATAAGATGCAAATGTTTCAGATTAAGTATACTGCAGAAGAATCAAAAGATGTCATAAAATGCGGCCTCGAACTCTTAAAACAAGAGCATACCCTAGCAGAGATTAATCCGCCTATCGTGATCGTAGGAGACATTCATGGCCAAATCTGTTTTCGCAAATCTTTATTGCTGACAGAATGGAATGAGATTTCAGTACTTTGATTTGTTGCGAATGTTCAGCAAGTTTTCTGAAGGCAATCAGCATGGGAGCATGCGGGTCAAGGTGATCTACTTCGATAGAAAATTAACAAATGCAAGAAGATTTTTAGTACATCTTTCTCGGTGATTATGTGGATCGTGGCCGACGCTCTTTAGAATGTGTATGCTTAGTTTTCACTTTGAAAATTTTATTCCCACGAAAGGTAAACCACGAAGTGCGTAAAATTATCAGTTACACAGACATTCTCAGTATCAATTATTGCGAGGAAACCATGAATGCAAAGGCATTAATCGCGTCTATGGATTTTACGATGAACTCCTCGATCGCTTTGAAAAGGTCCATATCCTTGCACATTCTCATATTCTCCATTTTCACTTGTGCTTATTCAGGAAGAAGCGGAAAGGCTATGGCTCGGTTTCAACGAAGTGCTCGCGTGGCTACCTTTAGCGGGTCTGGTAGGAAAGTAGATTTTGTGCATGCAGGGAATATCTGCTTACTTGAACTCCTCCCTTGAAGACATACGAAAAGTAAGACAATCCCTCCAACTTGCTACTGAAAACATACAGCTTCAAACATGAAGTCGAGATAAAAGTGTCACAAGTATTCTCTAACACGTGAACACTTCTTTGCACACTTTGTTGCAACATGAGAAACTACTTACTCGAAAACAGTTCCAGGCGAATGTTTTCACCTACTTTTGCTCAGAAAGCGCTTGGAGAGTATGTAAGCCAGTATCTGTAGGCATGTGGCTTATTTTCGGAAAAAGTCAGCGGCCAATACGGTACTAGGCTGGAGTTTAACGGTGAACATCTTTGATACAAATTAGTATTCTGTCTCAAAAATTAGCTTAGTCAGTGCCTCTTTACTCACCACGAGATTCAGTCACAAAAAATTTACCTAACAAACCTGCCTATGAAGGTACCGTTCACCCACAATGAGGTGGTAGCGAGGCCCCTAGCCAAGTAATTGCACGGGTCCCCTTATGAATTCCGGAGGGAGAAAATCGCTTCAGAAGGTGAAGCGACTCACTCAGATAATCGCCAGGGAGGCGGTCCGCGAACTCGCGCTTTTCTGCAAACGGTCAGCAAAACTTTGGGGCGTGGCCAAACCTTCAGCGGGCGGCACTTCCCTTACGGTCGCATATGCTGCCAGCGGGCAGCAATACAGCATTTTTTGCAAGCGCTCGGCAAATAATCTCTTTCATCGGATCCTCGAGAATGTGGCCACTGGGCCGCAACTTATCCATAGAAAAACCGCGATAGTTCTCTGAGCGTTCGTCTGAAAATTGGCCAAAATTATCCCAAATTTCTGTAAGCGGACCGCAAGAAAACAGCGAACTATTTTTCCGATGCCTGCTTACTCAAAATTCGCATGACCGACTGCCCCCGGCGATTATCTGTGCAGGTGGCTCCGCCCAACAACGGGTTGGTTTGAAGGTATAAAGTACAAATTCGGACTTCACTTTATCTAAAAGTTGTTATAAATCGCTACCTTTCCATCTAATGAGCTCGTTTTCGAGCTCAATTATTCTCATACCACCAAACATTGATGGGAAGAGCCACTTGGGCCGCTCCTATCTTCTAAAGCGATTCCGCGCTTTGGAACTCATCTTTTGCATCGGGGCATGGGAATTACAAGTTAGTGGTCTCGCTATTGCATAGCACCAAAGTCTCAGAATATTGAACTTGGCTTTCTTGGATATAATCATAAGCATGAAACTGCAGATTGCACGGCCGTTGGATGAACCTAACAATAATCCCCTCGCCATGGATCTTCTTTGGGCTATCCCATGCTGAACATTCAAGGGTAATCACCTTTATTAATATAGATGCTCAACCAGTGACTTAAGGTATGCGCCAAACACTGTTCGAGGAGTAGCAACATTTTTTGGGGAAGACACAGTACTCCAGTGTTGCGAAAAACTGCGAGTTGATCTCATAGTTCGAGTCCATCAAGCAAGTACACCATTCAAAATCACCAAACGTAGATCTGATATTTACTTTTAGATGATGATGTCTGGATATGGTTTCTTTTGTAATAGAAAATTAAACACTATTTTCACAGCTCCTCGTTACCAACCCGAAGCAGTGAGTTTCTTCGCCTTTCTTGACAAAATTCTCAAGTTTGCGTTAAATGCGACAAGAACGACATCCTCATTCCCTACAATCATAAGCAACCTCATGTGATATTGTTATTCAGCTCATTTTTGTCTGAGAAAATCTCGAATAAGTGATTGCGCAGATGTATCAAGAACTCTTACTTCTTTTAACAGTCCTCTCAACAACACAGAAGAAAGTGCTGCTTTACCTTATCATTCAAGTATCATATGTCAGTTTTTTTCTAGAATAACAAAGGTGCAGTCGTCTACGTCGACAAGCAAGGAAAAATTGGCTTCAAAGTGCTCTCACCGCTAGAGCAAGCTCCGGATCAAGGCCAAGGAGGTGAGCTTCGCCTTGAAAAATATGGATGGAAATTCTGCAAAACATACGTGGAATGGATAAGAAAACCTCTTGTTTTCTATAAAACTTTATGGTAATTTAGTGTAGAAGTGTGAACAAGCTTCAATGTACCTGCCGTAATCTATTCGTACTTGTTTCAGATGACACTCCAATAAAAGTAGCGGGACCTGACGACAAGTCTTTCCGAATGTAAGTTTCTTGCAGGAGTATGTCTATCAGGTTTATATTCGCTGTAACGTTAAAAATGGTATTTCAGAAGAAGAGGCCAAATGACTGGTCAACCTAGATAGGTGAGCTTAATTTGGATATTAAGTACTTCATTTGCTTTTCTATGACGAATAAAGAAGGCTGACAGTACCGGGAAGTGCAACCTATAAGCCTTAGTAATGCTATCCGTCTCCCCATAACTTGAATCATGATTTGGGGGAATCAATGGGACATGTGGGCTGCAGTTAACTAAGCGGGTTCCAACCTAGGAAGTCTCATCAAGAAATCGCGATTTATTTTAGATCAAAGCACAAACGCAATATGACGCGATATCCACATTTTTCGCAGATTCCAAGTAGTCACTTTTGCAATATTCCTTCCTACCACGTTAAACCTACAAGGTGCTTTGCAATCTCCGTAGTTGTTAACTCATCTCTTGGACGTGAAGAGTGCTGAATGGGCGCAAAGAAAGAGGCCAGCCCTTGGAAACGACTGGTTCCAAACACCGTCTAAGCTTCTTGGATGTCGCTAATCTTGCAAAATCTTCCGTCCAATTTTCCAAGGTTTGCCTCCGTACGCGTCCAATTAGCAGTTTTACAAATATTTTGATACTAATTTCTTAGTTGCTTGTCAGCCTTGTATGTACAGAATCTTTTTCAGAAAACAAACAAAATTGGTATGGATTCATGAAGAGCTTTTTAAATACTTCAACTTCTATTCCTCTGATTGTTCCTAATCGTGCGAGTGCGGTGTCTCATTGCTGCAGTGAAGATTAAATTTTCTAAATTTTCAAGACAACATCGCAATTTAAACAATCTAAGTTGTGGCAAGAAAAGAGGAATTGTGTCTTATTGGAAGTGATGTTTCACCACATTATCACAGAGGTGTCTATGGGTCTGGTCTGGATTTTTGAGTTTGTCAAGTGCAAATTGTGTCTGCTAGAAGGCTGTAACTTTTGTAAGGTCAGAGTAGTCATGGATAAATGGCAAAAAATTTCCCTTAAAACACTATCTCAACGTTGCTCTTTCGAAATCGCAATTGAGGAAGGGGGGGGGGAACTAAACAAGTCCTTCAATATTTATCCATACAATGACATCGAAACACCAGAATCGTAACAAGAATATACAGTCTTTTTGAAATTGCTGTCACACTTTCTAAATCCATTTTGTTTTTTTCTTGTAGGGTGCTGCTAGAGAAGAATCGCAGCTGATAGAATTGAAGATATTTCCGAATGATAAACTGTCTGAATACTAATAAACTCACAATCATGATCAAAAATTTTCTGCTTGATTTTATGCAACTTCGTCATTCATAAATGGTCACACTTCTACACAATAAGAAAAAGAAAGACTTTGAAGCCGGAAACAGTACTTCAATCACTTACAAAACAGATTTGTAAGCGCCTATCTGTCGAAGTGGTTTTACATCTAGCGCAATATGCACTACAAAATCCAGCTGTTTGTAAAAGTTCTTTAAAGATCTCCTTTAGAAGTTTTCACTAAACTATTTTTGGAACTGCAGGAAGAGACAGTCAGGAGCCGCAATTTGCAAAGATTAGTTAATGGAAAAAGACTGCTGCGTACACTTTAACTAGATCTGCTTCGACGAATGAAGAAAGAGTGAGCATCTTTAATGGAAAAATCAAGGACAACTTATGCATCTCGGCTGAATGCTCTGAGGATTTTTACTGAAAAGCCTTAGGAAAGGCAAACTGAAACTTTTCTGGTAGGACATATTTGAAGAAGAAAAAGGCAATAACCTCCGGTTTGAGATAGGTTTGAAGGAAAAAAACAAACTGTTAATGCCTTATTTTAGAAAACCCGAAGAAATATCTTAGCAATTTTTCAAAGAGCAGTTCAAGTGCGAAAAATTGTGGACTTTAGAGAAGCCTTTCAAGAAGGGAAGTGTGAGCTTGCAGCATGTGATAGGACACAACTTGGGTAGAGGAGCGAATCAGAGGAGCCGCCAACGCCTAATGACCTGACAATATAAGAAAACAACGCTTATTGCAGAAATCGTTTTCTATTGTTTTCATACAGTCGACAACCGCCGTCACAAGCCTGTACCACATTGGCTGCCTTTATTTCGTTGGGGGCGGGGAACCATCAGGTTTTTAACCCTTCGGGACCTGGTGGTGGCAATTGCCACCATCAACTTCGAAGGGCAGTGTTACTGGCGCAAACAGCGGATTTCTATTACTTATTGCTATAGGTAGCTTCAGACAACCTTTGCCTTCCTAATAGTGATTTGCAAGCCCCATTTCATCCATGGTGGTACTAGCAATGTAGGAATTTTTGTGCGCAACTGGGTGACAAAAAATCGATAACCGTTGTCTGTCGCAGCATCTGCTGAAAAAATATCGATTATCTTCCCTGATAGTTGAAATGAATTTACACTACTAACAGAAGTTGAAATGAATTTACACTACTAACAGAAGTGTGGAGTATAATGTCACGCGAGCACATTTGCTATGAGTACGCAATTTCATCTTTGTTGGAAAAAATTAGAAAATTGATTGAAGGTTGGGAGAAAAAATTAAAAATAAAAACGTCTTGTTGTCGAAAAAGTTCCAAACTTCGCTGTATTGTTACTCAAACGCTGCCCTATCATAAGCAGTAGGTGAGCACCTCTCTCTTACTGCGAAAAAGTCAGGTTCTAAAGGGTAAAAACACCTACGCTTTACTTCATCCATGTTTTTCCCCTCCTGACCCCGCCAATTTGAAGGTTCGACTCTCATACATTACTTTTGTCTTCATTGTTGTCAGTATCCTTTGTTGTGGTTCGGATATGCTGCAAACTCGTTTCTGTATAGCAGTTTGTACTAAGTTAGCAGGTCCCAGCACGAGGGTGGCAAATGAACATCGGTAAAACGGCTTCGCCCTTGCCACTATCGATTTTTACGATCCTTCTTGATCCCGCCAGCTGCGTAGGTTGTTCGACTGAAGCGCGCTTTCTCCTTCCCGGCGTCGTAGCTAGTTGGATCCCAGCAAAGAGGAGAGGAGGAGTTTTGAAACCAAAATCTCATATATAGAAATGAATGTCTGTTTATCTGTATGTGTCTGTTTGTCTGTCTATCTGTCTGTCTGTCGTCTGTAAATATGTTCCGAATAGAAAATTCCATTTCTGAACCGATCCGGACCAAACTTTGCACAAAAGCACTTCAGGGCGGGACGGGTGTCATAGGCGACTTTTTATCATCGATCGATATCGATTTTATCGACTTTTATCGATTTTTTTGCAAAATTTGGCCTGCGGGGCTGGGAGTTGGCACAGGGAGGTAATCGAGCATGCTGATTGCGAATACAATATTAGTTTTCGAAATTGTCTATTCTTTTAATCAATTTTATCGATTTTTTGCAGAATTTGAGCTATGGGGCTAAGAGTTAGTTGGCACAGGGAGGTAAGTGAGCATGCTGATAACTAGCACAGCGGTAACAGGGAATTGCATGTAGAAGTGGGCACAGGGAAAGGCTGTACAGATATAGGGATGAGAGACTTGTAGTGTTTTGACAGGGCCGGGCGGAGCCGGGTAAGCCAGCTAGTGTTACTATTTACTGAGCTTTAGGTGTAGAGCAGATTTATGTAAAAATTCTGAAAAATTATGTGAAGGGAAGTTTTGCCAACCTCAGGTGGGCATGAGGTTGGCAATTGCCAACCTAATTCGGAAAAAAGTTGGGCACCCTCTTCATTCACATAAGTTTTTCATAATTCTTCATATTTTCTTCCCTAGTCCTACTGCGCATACACACACCAAATCTGGCACGGTTTTGTCGCCTCTGCGTTGCAACGACCCATTTTCCATTTTTTAGTAGCGGGAAATTTCCCACAAAAGCTCACAACCCTTCAGTCACATAATTTTTGATCGAAACTTCTAGGTTAAGCCTTGCAGGCCGTGTTCATGTACTTATCAAGTTTCATACCATATCGTCATCTGTGCTTTGCAGACGAGCCATTTCACATCTGCACTCATTAATTACGCAATTTTGGAAGAAACGCCTATCACACTTTCTACTCACACAAGCTTTCATAATTTTTCAAACTTTGTTTCCACTAGCCTCTCTTCGTTCGCTTACGAAATTTGTTGCCATATCGATACGCATACATTGAGAACTAGTCTTGTATGTTGTTACAAATAGCATCAGTTAAGCGATGTCGCGGGTGCGGCAGTCAGCGGTAGCGCGAATTGCCGCACGCGAACTCCTGTTCGCCCCTTGTGGGACACAGCATGTTAAGATAAGCAGAAAACATGAACTACCTATTTTTTCCGCAGCTTCGCCCCGGATCCTGCAAAAACGATATCCTCTTTGTTTTTTTACCCAAAACCGTTTCCAGCCTGTCATTTGCCCGCCCTGTACCAGGCCCTGTACATCAGTTCCCAGGTTGTCTCATAAGTTTTTCAAGTTTGATTTC
This sequence comes from Cylicocyclus nassatus, assembly GCA_958299035.1. NCBI lineage: Eukaryota > Metazoa > Nematoda > Chromadorea > Rhabditida > Strongylidae > Cylicocyclus > Cylicocyclus nassatus. The sequence goes on along the minus strand of CATQJL010000305.1, from coordinate 79,277,190 downwards.
TTACCGCAATGAGTAGCACATTTCTCAATTCTAATTAAGGCCCGTGTGCACGCACATCCCCGCGGGGAGTGGATGTGCGTTTTACTGTTGAAATGATCCTCGCTGGGGCTTCCCTCCCCTCCCCAGGCGAACCCTCGTATGCAAGCAGACAATATCGGCGAAGGGATTCCCCGGGATGGGAAGGGAACCCCCCTATGCACAAGGGGATCAAGCGGGGAAATCACTTTTCTTTCGCTTTCATATGGCGATTTTTTTGTATTCTCATTTTTTCACGACTGCTTATCTTCAATTTTCGTCGTTGGCAATGATTTAGGCGTTGCGGAATGCGCATCTGCCGTGAATGCGCTCGGCACACCAAAAATTATATTTTTTAGGCCCAATATAGTTCTGCTGCTGTCGTGATGCTGCTCACTTTCGCTCATGCTGCCCAGTGTAAAAGTGTTTAACAACAGAAGTAAGATCTCTCTGCAGAGGACGGGCAGAAGACTTTATGCTGCCGAAAAAAGGGGGAGGGGGAAACTAACCAACATTTCTACGCATAACAGAAGCTACGAATCGTGCTAGCTCTCCATGAACGCCGTAGCTATTAGCGACATATCAACCTTAACCTCAGGGGAATGATCCCCAGCGGCCATCCCTGCTATGCACGAGGGTAACGCTGGGGAGGAGATCACTCCTCCGAGGATCTCTACTCAGAAATGGGCAAATATGCTAATTTTCATTTTTTTCAAAGCAGCTTACGTTAGGATAACAACATAAAGACATCAATACAATCATATAACATCAAGACAATCATATAATATGATAGTTACAATGTGTTGTATGCCATATAAAAAATGCGCAAATCTCGAGAATGTTTAGAAACTCCTACACATATTCGAAACTGGCAGATATATGCCCGGGTTTTTTCACGAGAAGAGAATATAGAAGAGAGAAGCAAAACTGCAAGCTACAGGTCGCTGAGAGAAGAACCCGGCTACCATGGAAAATTCTTCATCAATTTGAACAAAATGCTTCGTAATAACTGATTGAAACCAGATTAGTCGCTTCTCTGGCATGACTCACACCATCGGACCCCTACTCCGTTGTAGGGGATGTCGAACTCCTCTCAGACAATCACAGGCTCTCAGCGGGCCCCACCAAAAGCGTCGTTGCCATATCGCAGCCACTGTCGCTTCCCGCTGGGAGCTTTGTCGGAATTTTGTCGGAGCTTGTCGGAGCGGGCTCAGCGGGAAGCGACAGTGAGGCGATGAGGCCACCGCGCTTTTGGTGGGTCTAGGCGGTGGCTTTGTGGCTGCCGGCTGAGAGCATTTGATTGTCTGAGTTCCCCCGCGTTGCTGAGTTACACTTGTGCATACGGGGATCGAATGGGGAGGGGAAAGGAATCCCCCCCCCCCACGCGAACCCCGTATGCACTGGGGTTCGTTGGATCAATACCTCGAAACCATTCACACTATCCTGGCTGGGGTGCAGGGGAGAGGATCACTCTCCTCCCCTCTGTCATGGCGGGGTTTAGTGGGGGCGACCGTTCCCCTGCGGATCCAACTCCCCTCCCCTCCCCAGCGAAGACGTACGTGCATAAGGGCCTAAGATGCAGGATACCGTTCGATACAGCAAAGCAAGCTCTATAAGATGACATGAGATGTTCTCACCAATTTCGGCACATCACGAATTAGAAGCCGAAACCTGGCCTTCAGATAGGGAAAAATTGAAAAGTTTCTTACATTTTTCGCTCAAAGAAAACTTACCAAATCCCAAACTTGCTCACACATATACACTTCACATAAGACATTCAAACGTGCAATTGCTGTGCCTGTTTCTGTGCAAGAAACCGAGAAATTTGTAATAAGCTTTCAAAAAGCGATGCTGTGCTGTTTTTACGTTATATACAACATTCGTTCAGAAATATGTCAGTAAATTGTCAGCTTCCTGGAAACGCTAATTTTTGCGAAATACCGTATTTAGCTCCCTTTGTCAACTAACTCATATTAAAATCAATATTTCTCGGGAACTAGAGCTTGTAAAAAGTTGGAAATCTGTTATTGTAGTTCTAAGGGCTTGTAATATGCATTTACTTATGTGAGAACAGCACAGCATCACTTTGGAAGTTTGAAAATTTTGTTTTCTCGGTTTCCTGCACAGTTACAGACGCAGCAACAGCATTTATGAATGTCTTATGTGGACGGTATATGAGTGTGTCATTTTGGGATCTGGCAATTTTCTTTGGGCAAAAATATAAAAGATTTTCCCTTTCGGCATCCAAAAACTCTCAGACTTCGTTTTAACTCATTATATGCTGAAGCTGGTGTAAACATCCACACGCCATCTTATAGAGCTTGTTTTTTTCTATCGGACCCTACCCTGCTTCGTTCGTCGACGTTAATTCGTGATTGATTCCTTTGATGGTGGAGCGTCCAGTCTTTTCGGAAGTACTTTTTTTTATTTATGTATGGTTCTGCTTCTTTCTCCTTTTGCTACCTTTGCTTAAATTCTCTATGGTTTTTGAAAATCCTATAACCAAGATAAAGCAAACAAGGCATGCAATTGCGACTACAAGCGCACACAAATGAGGAGTAATTCAATCACTTAGGGTCGTTTCAGACAAACAGATTGCAATAGTGAAGTTGGTCACCGATAGCATATCCAATGCACGCAAACAAGATAATAACAAGAATGAACAAAAATGTTATGTGTGGATGTTTACACCAGCTTCAGCATATAATGAGTTAAAACGAAGTCTGAGAGTTTTTGGATGCCGAAAGGGAAAATCTTTTATATTTTTGCCCAAAGAAAATTGCCAGATCCCAAAATGACACACTCATATACCGTCCACATAAGACATTCATAAATGCTGTTGCTGCGTCTGTAACTGTGCAGGAAACCGAGAAAACAAAATTTTCAAACTTCCAAAGTGATGCTGTGCTGTTCTCACATAAGTAAATGCATATTACAAGCCCTTAGAACTACAATAACAGATTTCCAACTTTTTACAAGCTCTAGTTCCCGAGAAATATTGATTTTAATATGAGTTAGTTGACAAAGGGAGCTAAATACGGTATTTCGCAAAAATTAGCGTTTCCAGGAAGCTGACAATTTACTGACATATTTCTGAACGAATGTTGTATATAACGTAAAAACAGCACAGCATCGCTTTTTGAAAGCTTATTACAAATTTCTCGGTTTCTTGCACAGAAACAGGCACAGCAATTGCACGTTTGAATGTCTTATGTGAAGTGTATATGTGTGAGCAAGTTTGGGATTTGGTAAGTTTTCTTTGAGCGAAAAATGTAAGAAACTTTTCAATTTTTCCCTATCTGAAGGCCAGGTTTCGGCTTCTAATTCGTGATGTGCCGAAATTGGTGAGAACATCTCATGTCATCTTATAGAGCTTGCTTTGCTGTATCGAACGGTATCCTGCATCTTAGGCCCTTATGCACGTACGTCTTCGCTGGGGAGGGGAGGGGAGTTGGATCCGCAGGGGAACGGTCGCCCCCACTAAACCCCGCCATGACAGAGGGGAGGAGAGTGATCCTCTCCCCTGCACCCCAGCCAGGATAGTGTGAATGGTTTCGAGGTATTGATCCAACGAACCCCAGTGCATACGGGGTTCGCGTGGGGGGGGGGGGATTCCTTTCCCCTCCCCATTCGATCCCCGTATGCACAAGTGTAACTCAGCAACGCGGGGGAACTCAGACAATCAAATGCTCTCAGCCGGCAGCCACAAAGCCACCGCCTAGACCCACCAAAAGCGCGGTGGCCTCATCGCCTCACTGTCGCTTCCCGCTGAGCCCGCTCCGACAAGCTCCGACAAAATTCCGACAAAGCTCCCAGCGGGAAGCGACAGTGGCTGCGATATGGCAACGACGCTTTTGGTGGGGCCCGCTGAGAGCCTGTGATTGTCTGAGAGGAGTTCGACATCCCCTACAACGGAGTAGGGGTCCGATGGTGTGAGTCATGCCAGAGAAGCGACTAATCTGGTTTCAATCAGTTATTACGAAGCATTTTGTTCAAATTGATGAAGAATTTTCCATGGTAGCCGGGTTCTTCTCTCAGCGACCTGTAGCTTGCAGTTTTGCTTCTCTCTTCTATATTCTCTTCTCGTGAAAAAACCCGGGCATATATCTGCCAGTTTCGAATATGTGTAGGAGTTTCTAAACATTCTCGAGATTTGCGCATTTTTTATATGGCATACAACACATTGTAACTATCATATTATATGATTGTCTTGATGTTATATGATTGTATTGATGTCTTTATGTTGTTATCCTAACGTAAGCTGCTTTGAAAAAAATGAAAATTAGCATATTTGCCCATTTCTGAGTAGAGATCCTCGGAGGAGTGATCTCCTCCCCAGCGTTACCCTCGTGCATAGCAGGGATGGCCGCTGGGGATCATTCCCCTGAGGTTAAGGTTGATATGTCGCTAATAGCTACGGCGTTCATGGAGAGCTAGCACGATTCGTAGCTTCTGTTATGCGTAGAAATGTTGGTTAGTTTCCCCCTCCCCCTTTTTTCGGCAGCATAAAGTCTTCTGCCCGTCCTCTGCAGAGAGATCTTACTTCTGTTGTTAAACACTTTTACACTGGGCAGCATGAGCGAAAGTGAGCAGCATCACGACAGCAGCAGAACTATATTGGGCCTAAAAAATATAATTTTTGGTGTGCCGAGCGCATTCACGGCAGATGCGCATTCCGCAACGCCTAAATCATTGCCAACGACGAAAATTGAAGATAAGCAGTCGTGAAAAAATGAGAATACAAAAAAATCGCCATATGAAAGCGAAAGAAAAGTGATTTCCCCGCTTGATCCCCTTGTGCATAGGGGGGTTCCCTTCCCATCCCGGGGAATCCCTTCGCCGATATTGTCTGCTTGCATACGAGGGTTCGCCTGGGGAGGGGAGGGAAGCCCCAGCGAGGATCATTTCAACAGTAAAACGCACATCCACTCCCCGCGGGGATGTGCGTGCACACGGGCCTTAATTAGAATTGAGAAATGTGCTACTCATTGCGGTAAGAAATCAAACTTGAAAAACTTATGAGACAACCTGGGAACTGATGTACAGGGCCTGGTACAGGGCGGGCAAATGACAGGCTGGAAACGGTTTTGGGTAAAAAAACAAAGAGGATATCGTTTTTGCAGGATCCGGGGCGAAGCTGCGAAAAAATAGGTAGTTCATGTTTTCTGCTTATCTTAACATGCTGTGTCCCACAAGGGGCGAACAGGAGTTCGCGTGCGGCAATTCGCGCTACCGCTGACTGCCGCACCCGCGACATCGCTTAACTGATGCTATTTGTAACAACATACAAGACTAGTTCTCAATGTATGCGTATCGATATGGCAACAAATTTCGTAAGCGAACGAAGAGAGGCTAGTGGAAACAAAGTTTGAAAAATTATGAAAGCTTGTGTGAGTAGAAAGTGTGATAGGCGTTTCTTCCAAAATTGCGTAATTAATGAGTGCAGATGTGAAATGGCTCGTCTGCAAAGCACAGATGACGATATGGTATGAAACTTGATAAGTACATGAACACGGCCTGCAAGGCTTAACCTAGAAGTTTCGATCAAAAATTATGTGACTGAAGGGTTGTGAGCTTTTGTGGGAAATTTCCCGCTACTAAAAAATGGAAAATGGGTCGTTGCAACGCAGAGGCGACAAAACCGTGCCAGATTTGGTGTGTGTATGCGCAGTAGGACTAGGGAAGAAAATATGAAGAATTATGAAAAACTTATGTGAATGAAGAGGGTGCCCAACTTTTTTCCGAATTAGGTTGGCAATTGCCAACCTCATGCCCACCTGAGGTTGGCAAAACTTCCCTTCACATAATTTTTCAGAATTTTTACATAAATCTGCTCTACACCTAAAGCTCAGTAAATAGTAACACTAGCTGGCTTACCCGGCTCCGCCCGGCCCTGTCAAAACACTACAAGTCTCTCATCCCTATATCTGTACAGCCTTTCCCTGTGCCCACTTCTACATGCAATTCCCTGTTACCGCTGTGCTAGTTATCAGCATGCTCACTTACCTCCCTGTGCCAACTAACTCTTAGCCCCATAGCTCAAATTCTGCAAAAAATCGATAAAATTGATTAAAAGAATAGACAATTTCGAAAACTAATATTGTATTCGCAATCAGCATGCTCGATTACCTCCCTGTGC